>JAUMHA010387946.1:0-12009 GCA_032359765.1 Saxidomus gigantea
AGAGTTCGGCCGTAAGGGTCTGAAATACTCTGTTAACTTTGGATACGATTGAATAAATTCAATCGATCCAAAAAGTCGGCGTCATTGTAATATTGAAATAGACTGAGTTATATGTTAAGAGCGTATATCAAAGCTGAAATGTAAAATATTACTTAAGTTGAAAAAAACAAAATCAACTTTATATTTATATAACATCGTGTTATTTCCTCTAAAAAAGCAAAAGATAGTGATGATGTGCCGATCTTCTTTCATATTTATGTAATCTCGTATTATTTTTTAAAATCTGATATCGTACTGATATGTTTTTTTTATATGAGATGAGACTAACTTCGATGAATATATTGCATTTTCATTCTATCCATGCAACTAAAAAGGAACATGACATCACTTTATATAATTTATTACAAAAACCGATAATTTTTTTTGAAACTATGTAAATATGTGCGAGAAGATAAGTGTCAATATTAAATCGTTAGAATATGACATATTGTAAATCTAATTAGCAATATCTCTTTGAAATTAAAGAATAGAACTTTTGTACACTGATAATATTTCATTTATTTAAGAAAATCACTTGTTTTAGATTTAAAAGTCAGCTATAAATCATTAAATTATCTTCTTAATCCCGTTAAAGGCAACATAACCCCGTAAAGCAATCTAGCGAACCAGTTGTTTTAAATTTTAAAGACTAATGTTTCGGTCAATATATAGTTTGGAGGTACGCAAAACTATATACATGTATTGGCCTCAACATTAGTCTATAATTGTATAAAATAAATAGATATAGAATAGGTTAAACCTAATAAATATACAATGTATATGTAGAAAACATATCAAATATACATATACATACGGATAATTCTTTGAAATCTTTTGTGTAGGTCAATAAACCTTCCTCGAAAGTAAAACACTCGTGGATATACCTCCCACGCAGGCGCAATTATGCAAGGGTACACTGTAATACATGAACTCATCTGCAAGTATAAAAGAAAAAATATTTATTTTATTTCTTGAAGATCTTGTCGTATTCCTTTCTCAAAACACAGTGCTCTTACACTTAAAACTATTTATTTTGAAAGCTGACGGCAATATACCCCCGTTCAACCCATATTCTGAACCATTACCTGATAACATGCACTACCACATATTGTGTTTGATGAAACTGTCTGATATTTTATTTCGATATATAACTAAAGTGTCGTGTGTTCAATATATATTGTTATATGCTCTAATCGGCCTTTTGATAAATCAATTGAATCTTTTGTAAGGTTTTCAATTTTACGGGTTTAATTATCGTATGTATAGTGCTTTGATGTCATTGTAAAAAGGTGTTTGATTACCGATTATTTTAAAACAACATTTTTTTCACATTCTTATGTCCGATTCCAAAGCAACTGATAATTTTGTTAGGATTTGCAAACAATTATTGTTATTAATTAACTAAAATCATAATTATAATGTGATATTCTTATGATAAGAGATGTTTTCTGTTGTGATGAAGCAGACCGGTTGCAAAGGCAACGACAAAAGTTCAAATGCAATGAAAATTTGACATTTTAAGTGTTAATTTGCTAATTTTTATCTGCACTAACGCATACTTTCATTTTCACCTTTAAGTGAACCAGGGTCCGTGTAATATGCGGACCCTGAGTGAACCAAGCCCTTCAAAGTAATCCATGCATAATTTATTGAACAATAAATTTTGTATTTATTGCAGACACAATTACTTTCCTGAATATTTCAAAAGAATGGTTTTAAAATGTAAATTTTCAATTCGTAGGTAACCATGATACTTTTTTTTTCTTTCATGCAAAACATGATAGCCTTGCTGATAAGCCCTTGCTTAATTTTAGCAGCTTTCTTGGACACTTTTGTAGGACAATTTTGATAACTTACTTCGTGCACATGGCAATGAAACAGTGCGACTTATTTCTAGCTCAGTTGACATTATTTTTGTTTCATGCCTTTACTTTAAAGAAAGTGACGTCACGTTACCCGAACAACGATCCTCTCACGACGTATAGTAATTATACCAAGTTACAATATTTACCTTAGTATGGGCTGTAGGGAATGAAGTAATCTTATGACCCTATGAAAATCCCACGTATTGCCATTTGGTTTGTAACATGGATCCTTTCTTGTATCGGTTCTGCGGGTCATTTGGGCTACGATTACAATACAATGACATTAGTTTATAAATATTATTAGATATACAAATAAATCAATGAATTGAAAACGCAATGATTTTATCTGAATTATTGTTTTACTATGCCGAAAACAAACATGTTCAATCGATAAATGACATTATTTACTTACCCCTCTTGTGCTCATTAACTTACATTTTCAACGCTTTATTCATTAAAATATGATTATTGCCATGTATTACAGAAAAAACGATAGTCTCCGCCATTTTATTTTGCATGGAATTAAAAATAGTAACACACAGGGAAACCCATATTTATTTTTAAACTAAGCGTTGTATCTATAATTAGAAGACCGTTTGGTTTTCCGATTTGTTTTTATTTATAGTACAATCAATATAGGAATCTAGCTACAGGTGCGGATCCAGGATTTGCGGAGAAGGGGTATAACACTTTGCATTTGTTTTTAGGTCGTAGTACATTAATATATTTTAAAGTGAAAGTTTAACTAAAGTTTAGTAGGAAAATTAACGTAAAGGACACTTTGAGGGCCGCTAGATAAACGATCGTCATTGTCACATTTTTGTGAGCTCGACCTCACTTTACCGTATTATTTCTTTTTTTTCTATTTTTGTTTTAAGATACACATATAGAGCTATCTTTAGATTTTTTTCTCTCTTTAATTGTTACTTTATTTGCAATAATTTCAACCTTTGTAGTAGCGATAAGGGTGAAGAAGCCGTCTTTAGAGCTTCAGGGTAATTCCATTGATGGCGTGCCTGATATTTTCACGGTTGTGAGATTGTATAAATGAATTTAAATATACCCAGATTAAAAATATCGTGTAGATTGTAACGTACGATTAGATTTACAATAGCTACACATAAACTACTCAGATAAAAACAACAACAAAAACAAACGAACTGCAAAGCAAATAGAAAGAAAAAATGAATCAAATATCTCGAAATCTATATATTTATTTATTTATTAAATTTATTTGCATGCATTTAAATTACTTTGACATTTATATAACATATGGTTATAGAAATTAAGAAGAAAATGTTGAGGTAAACAGGGTTCAAACTTACTAAAACATATATCTTGCACAGTTAAAAAAAATGCACAGCGTTTTACTTCTTCGCCGAAGAGAAATCTTATCATGGTGACTGGAAAAGCATATATACACAGAGCCAATTACACCTTATTCTAATTATTAATAATAACAGAAATATGTACTTTAGTACGCCAACTGATATCTGTTAAGTTTATGTATAAAAGGAAAGGCGATTGATAATCTTGTGTTCATGCAGCTATTACACATACCCTTGTGCATAGCGAAATTAAGCAGACAGTCGTATTTGAATACTTTCTATGAAATTATCATTAACTGTGAGCATTGATTTTACAAGAAATACATTTCAAATCATTATGTAATCAAATAGCGAAAACGTCTGTATTGCGTTTTGGCAAATCAAAATAGTTTAAGCGTTAGTCAAGAATCATTTTTTTGAGATGTTAGTAGTTTCAGATTAGAATTACAACAACCTTAGTAGGGGAACAGCAGACAATGCTACTAAAATATCTTCGGAATGGTTCTTGTAGTGTTGGATTAGAAGAAGTTTAGAAGTATTCTTCTTTCGGTTACCATACTAATATTCTGTAATACATACACCAAGGGACACAATAATGATATATCAAGGACAACATAAAACCCAAGAATTACTGTTATGTCGTATGATGTACAATACACTATATAGTTACATTATGTACTTGTATATAACCATATGACAATGTTATTAATTAATTAATTAATTCATTCATTCATTCATTGAACTTTTGTAGGGGAATACCAAAGAAACATCCAAAGAACGCGAGACGGTTAACACTAACCACAGCTTAACTTCAGCAGTGACTCAAGTAAGCAAAAAACATCAAAGTGGGTTCTAATATTTTTCTTTCAGCGTTATCAGACAGTATTTCCTTTCGGTAAACGCTATATATTTGTGTTTTCTTTATATAACAAATCCGAGGTACTTTGATTTTCAGTTGACAAATTTATTGCAAAAAACGTGGAATATATGGTAATTCAACGGCGCCTTCATAAGCATCAGTTCATATGTATATTATTTCTTCTGATAACTATAATGATTCTTTAATTCCCGTTAGCACTTAAGATTCTCATGTATTGATGGATAAATTTACAGATAAAATAATGTTAGAATTGTGCCAGTGCAGAATTGTTTCACAAAATATGGGATTTTTAATTTCTAAAGTAACTTAGAACGTTAGATAGACAGACAGATAGATTTTAGTTAGGTAAAAGTGTACAAGCAACGCATGACATCAACATTATTCATGAACGCCATATAAGAACAACAATATGCAGATTATAACGATACATTCATGTTAAAAGGCCATGAAATGCACACAACTATCAAGGATTCAACAAAATATAGAAAAATGCTGGTCTTTTATTTCTATGTGGTCCTTGATATTGGTGACATGCCATAGAGAGTCAAGTATCTAATCGGTTATGAATTTCAAATTGGTTCACATTATTAAGTTGCTATAAAATATCAAATCACAGTCATAAGTAGGTTAATAGCTCACACATTTTGTATAACAATGAAATTAACTTAAATATATCACAGTAACCATCACAAATCGTCATCTATTGCACAAAGTGAATAAATATAAATACTATCAACATTTTGTTGAAATTCTAAGAATAAGCTGAACACTATCTGTGTAAAAATACTGAAAGCTAAACAATAATGGATTACTATAATTAAAGATTGAAGACCAATCTATCTGTTTGAATACGATTTCACCGATAGGGTCAAACAATCCCGCTGAAAGTGAAACCTCTCCCATGTTAGGATGGAGACCCCTTAATATTCACAGAAATATTAAAACTTACATAATGATTCTTCTATAAAACACGACAGTCTGAATTAAAATCTAAAATACAATGAGCATTTGATCTATATTAAAGCCAACGGGCAATTAAATAGCTAGCATGTGAATTTTGAAACTTAGAGATCAATATCTCTAATATTCTGGTGAAGAATGTTCCATAAAACCCCACCTCTATATGCAAATGATTTCCTACCAACCCTGCCTACCTTTGGCAGAGAAAACCCACATTTCTCACTAAAAGTGAAACTAGAAATTGGAGCAAAGATAGAATGTGCAGTCACTCTAGCCTTGGTACAGTGATCATACATAGAGTTTATTGACAAAAAGCTTTCACCAAGGGCAGTACCTATCTTCATTTTACGAACATGATCCAGATAATCTAATGAGCTCTCTTCGAGACTGGCAACCAATTTAAAAACTTAAAATGTTCTTATCCAACATGAGACATGTTACGCATATTAAGTAATAAATCATATGAGCTTATTTTGTCTAGTTTGAAGTCTCTGTTTCAAGTTTCGAGTCAAATTCGGATATCAAAATTAGCAAGCATAATGAGTGACACTGGATACGTGATATGACATATTAAAAGAACGTAATTTTTTATAAGTTTCTTTTACATGTTGACAAAAACCACCTGTCCTGCTTATATGCCTTTAATACACTAATGTGGCCCAATATCCAATTAAAAAAATCAAGATTGATACAATGAACAAATCGCTGTATAAGTTCATATAATACAAATCTGATATGAATAATCGGTTTGCTTTGACAGTCATGTAATAAATCAGCCCTCTCTTCATAGTCTTACACAAATAAGACTGCCTGACTTTTTGCAGTAAAATAAATCAGGAATTACAACATACCAGTCTTTAAACAATAGAAAAATAGCTTGAAATCAATTACCTACATTTTTGACAATAATATTTTTCAACATCAAGAATATACATATTTCTAGTACTTGTGCCCATCTGAATAGCCGCTGCATTTAAATCATGACACCATGAAATTTTAAGTCATAAACCAGTCACTCATAATAATCGTAACATTTATGAGTGAGTTCTGTCTCTACATCTTTATTTAGTGAAGGTAACACATAAGACATGTAAACATTTACAAAGCAAATCAGAACAAATCTTGTTTTTATATGACCTACAAAATGAATTTATCAACTCTCTCTCTCTCTGTATTTCTCTCTCTCACACTTACACACACACACACCCACACACGCGCACATGCGCGTACTCACGCACACATGCAGACACTCCCTAACAACGTATAAATAACACATCCACAAACATTATCAAGCATATCAAAACACATAATATTTTTTAAAAAGCAGGAAAAGGAACCTTACAATGCGCTAGTTCCGAGGGGTAAATTTAAATCTAAACGTGTTTTGCATTTTTGTTCTAGTTTGGCCAACGCCTTATTAAGACTAAACGAAAAACATTTTACAGTGTCTGAACTCTGACTTTCACTTCCTTTCAGTTTGAGATTTCCAGCAATGATCATTGACAAAACTTCCACAGAATTACTTCTTAAGTCATTCATGAAAACGATCGAACCACTATCACCTTCATCGGCGAATATTTTGGAGGCAAAGGCTGAGTTAGAGGTTGTACTTAAACATCTGTTCCGATTATCAGAAGGCATTGTTTCGCAGTTGCGAGGATGTGATGCATCCCGAGTTTCAGGTCTAGGCATGCTAACACTGTTAGAAGGCTTTTCTTCTTCGGTCGTTTTTTCGACTGTGTCTTCAAAACTATCATTTTGTTGAGTTAAATGATTATCTCTTTCAACAGGACATTCAGTGGACGAATCGTTTTTGTTTGAAGAAAGGCTCAAAGAAGAACCAATTCCAGAATCAAGTCCTTGAATTTCCAGATTATCGAATGTGGTATGTTCCGGTGAAAGCGACGGCGAATCAGTTCTTCTGTCGGCCTTTGTGTCGTTATGGTCAACAGCAGGAGGAGGCTCTATGATGATCAAATGATCGCTTGCATTTTCACTACAAGAGTAGTCAACAGATGAGATGATTCCTTTTGTTAAACCTGTTTTAGCACCATATTTGTACACGTCACACCCGACAAATTCATGAGGTGTATGGTTGGCAACTCTAACGGGCTTTGGTTTTCCGAGTTCGTCTCGCATACAAGGATTACACGACGATATGACATTTGCGTCATTGACTATCGTTACCGCGGCAAAGTCGATTAATGGTATATTTCCCTCACCGGAGTATAGTATCATTTGCTGAGTGCTAATACCGAACCGCTTTCGACCATTTCCGTTATCAACAAAAACACCATGTTTTTTTTTATTGTGCGGATCAACTACATGCGCGCAGGTTAGGCAAAACAGAAGTCCCTTTTCGTTCTTAGCATAGCATCCTAACGTCCCCTCTCGATATACTTCCATATTGTCTGGAAAAGGGCTAGCAAGTCTATCGCCCTGTTTGTACTGACCTTTCGTGAGCTTCTTTGCATTTTCTTCTATAGTTCTGACAAGATAATGATGATGAAACTGACGTTTACAAAGCAGTTCACCCAAATCCTTCTTTATGTCATGTACTTTTTCGGGGCTTAAATCTCTTTCTAAATGTATTTCTAGTTGGCCATATAACGTACCGACACCTTGCACACCTTTCATTCTGGAATTTAAAAAATCAAAAAGACATGTACACAGATATACATATATTGTATTTAATAGTATTTTTAATTTGCTCAGCAAGCAATTACTTCAAACGAACACGAAGAATACGAAACGTCCATATCGGTCTTAAAGCTATCAGTGATGATATATTTTTGTATAATTACAAAGTATAGCAAAAGTTTTACTTAAAACAAAAGATTGAGATTCGTTGTTGAGGTTCATTGCTTCTCTCTTTAATTATTTCTTTTATTTCAAATTGTACCGTTATGGTATATTATGATAATTACCGGTTCTAACTAACACTTGAGTTGTGTGTATTTTAAATTTCTGCAATTAAAACAAAACTTAAATAGCATTGTTGAAGGTACACTATTTATATGACTTCATGACATATGATGTCATCAAAGAGACATGCTTACTTTAATATTTCTTCTCGTAGTTCATTTGTTATATATTTTGATGGTAGATCGTACGTTTCAGCTTCACCTTTGGCATCTGTAGTGGAAATATCTGACTGCCTTAAATATCCGCGGATTTCAAAGCTCATTTTCCTCATGACTGTTGTAATTCTTTCCATTGATGAGAATTTCTTTTCTGCAGATTCAACTGTTTCTTTCATGTCATTTTGGAGCTGATATAGTATGAAATCAAAATCGTGACATTTCTTTTGATCATAGACATATTGCTTCCCTATTTGTTGTGCTTTTTCTTCGAAGTTTTCTGCAAACTTCTCTAGTTTATGAATATGGTACCTAGTGTTCCGTGTAACTGAGTTAATGAGGTCCTTATCAAAGTGTAATTCTTCTAACAAATCATAACAAACGGACTCGGGAAGGCAATATTTTGCTGCTAACGGAGAAACGGCAGCACATTGAACTTTACGACATAAGCTTTCAAGAACAAGTTCCATGAATGAGTCCTGCTTCATATGACACTTTGTGTCAGCAAGAGCTGGACCGTTTCCAAGAAATCCTCTTATCTCGTTAACGACCGTTTCACTTTCCAGTACAATGATTTTCTCGCGGTCAGGGCGAATGTCTTTTCTCATGAACTTGTGGAAGTAAGCGAACATGTCTTGAAAATGCTTTACAATATCTTTCTCTAGAGCGTCTGAAATCGTGTTCTGAAGTTGCTTTTCTATTGGTCCGACCAAAACATGAAATGGATGTTGAGAAAAGCCTGGCTGGTTCTCTAGCTCCTTTACAATGCTTGCACGAAATTTTATTGAGTCATCTTCAGAATATTGTTCAGTTGTTTGACAAACAATGAAGATGTAACACAAATCCGAACGCACCTGATAATCTGTTTTGGAGAAATACTGGACAACAGTGTCGATGACCTAAAAACATGACGTAAGAAGGTATGTCAACAAGGAACATTTAAAGGATATCACTGCTTAAAAATGTGTTTATTTAGCGATCCATCAATAATAAACCGTATATATATATATATAATTATAATGGCTTCAAATGTATTTTGCATTTTGCATTTGTTCGAACACGAAGCGTTATTGATTAAAAATTACAGATTACGTATTACAAAGCGTATCAGAAGTCTTAAAACATGATGCATTTGGATATTTTGGATATGATCTATAATGTTTATTCTCATCAATAGAAGAAGCTTACAATAGTATGCAAGCTGTGCACTCTCCTGAATATTGGCGTGATGTAATACCTTGTATGAAATCCTTTGTAAGCAATACAATTAGTTTCTTATTGCACACAACACGGAAAGCGAATTACATAATATGATAATGAATATTCATCTACAACATACAAGTAACAATGCTGCTAACCTTAAGTCCAGATTCGTCCAGGTTACTAACTTTAGCATGGCATATATATATATCTATGCCAGTAGTGACAGGAGGCGGTAACTCTGTTTTTTGGTTTAGTGGTGTTGCTGATACAACAAAGTCTTGTGGTGTCATATCTTCAGCTCCAATGACTGTCACCCGAGGGAACTTTTTGAGAGAGTTGTTCAGTTTATCTACATTATTCATCATACCCACATCATGGAATCTGTTTGTGATCGCATCTGGAAATAATTATATGTATGCTGATGACGAAAAGTTTTATCAGGGTCCGTATATTACATTTAATATACGGACACTGGCTATATGTATCAAAAGAGTATGTTCATACGACATAATAACCCAGTTGTATTTTTAGGCTTTTGTAAGGGCAGCAACTGCGTTTTCATTTACTTGATGAGTTACTTCCCTTTGTCGGTTGTGTAATTGGACAGTGTAATTAAGCTAGAGATTTCCCACAGTTTGGTAATTCATTGTGCAGGGTGCACATCTTCTCAGCAATTTTTAAAAATACAAGTGTTGGCATGGATGTGTGCTGTATTTACAAGTTTCCTGAATATTAACAGTCACGTGCGGCAGTTGGAGTTGTGTGGTGGAAAAGTGAGCTTGATTCATACACTTAGGCATACTAATTGTATCTGTGTTAGTTTCAACTAGAATGAGGTTACGCCCGATACCATCTACAGTTACTCCGTTACCTGAGTTTCTTAACAGTACATACAGCATAATATGGATGATGTATCTAAAGCACAGCAGTTAAGACGTATTTTATGGTTCCTTACAGTTTTCTTGATTTCGTGAAGGACTTCGTAAATAACTCTAAAGATTTACTGCATGATACAGAACTTATTCAGTTAAACGTTTGAAGACCGCACAATGGGTGGCCAAGCTGGTAACATATATGGACAACATTTCAGTTACATGTAAAAGTCTTACTTGTCAGTTTTTTGAAGCGTGAATAAAGATCTGTGAATCGTCTTTTGAAATAGAAAACCCGCGGATAGACCTCCCACGTTGGCAGAGAGTGCTTGAACTCATTAATATCCATCTGAAACAGTATATTACTACAATTTCAAATACAAAATACGCTTTAAATGTATATAATTATAGGTTGTCTAGACATTATGTCGGCGCCCAATCAAGTGGATAAGAACTGCATTAGTATACTTCACCACACTGGTGTGATGAGCAGATTGTCTCATGGATTTCTTTGGACACGTACCCGAGAGTAACCCTTATAAGCCTCCAGGTTTCTTCACGCAAGATAAAAGAAATATTTACAGAATCAAACCGACATAAAGAAGCCCGTTTGTGTAGTTAGATATAAATCAATGATATAGTAGTAGTATTGATAAGATTTAACTCTGACACACTCGTTTCTTAATAATTATAATATACACGCATCGAAGTTGATTTGTTGTCTTAAGGCTTTAAAAAAAACTGGTAAACTATCAGAATTTCAAGTAATATTAATTATTATACAAACACATATACTCAAATACTGATACTGAAATTATATAAAGCACAAACCTCGTTTCACTTCAGTTCTTTGTTCGTCACGATTTATGTAATGCATGTAGTACTACCTGAAACAACATCTAATTGAAAACTGAGAAAAAGAGCAAATCCCAGACTATTTATCTCTATTTAACCTATCCTTAAAGAACTGAATACGCAAAACGTTATTTCGCATTTGTTAAGTAGGAAAATCCCACTAGTTACTATTTTTATCTCGGGTCATCAAATTCACCGGTTTAATAATTATATCGTTTCCGTTTATCCTACAAGCTGTATGTGTTTTACTTTACTATGATTTGAATTAACCAGTTAAATACCGTGTGTGTGTATATATATTAAATAAATAACTTAATGAGGGAAAGTAATCTTTCAGATATTATGTAGGAAGAGATCAACGTACATTACACAAATTTTGATTGGAATGACAGAACAAACCATAGGCCAGTTTCAACAAATTTAGCCTGTAACTAATGTTACAAAATAGTAATCTATGTCATACTTGATAACTTAAACAGTGAATCATTATTGAATGACCTCTGCTTTATTGTAAGAAATAATAGAAATTACTTATTCAATGTTAAAGGGTTTTAAATGACGGAAATACCAATATTGATAAAAGAAGACAAATAAACATTATTTATCTCGGTATTATAATAATAATAATAATTTATAACCTAATTTGAAATATGTTTGTAGTTTTGATTGACAAATAATATAACAGGCAAAATAAGTGTTGTGAATAGCTTTAAAATAAAGATTTTTTTACATATAAAACTTTCATAAAAAGGAAAAATAAAGATCAGACTTCGAACCATCAACATATTTCATTTTATTAATATGTATGAATGATATAACGACGTAGTGTTATAACTGCGTCTAATGTGTCTAGCTGTTTACATTTTTTTCTTTTATTTCTGATATTCATGTACACAAAATCATATAATATCGAGATATCAAAATAAT
>JAUMHA010387957.1:0-12006 GCA_032359765.1 Saxidomus gigantea
CCATACTTGTACGGGGAAACATTTCACATTTGCAACCGGTTGCAAACCCTTGATATCTTTTTTTAAACCGGATAGATGTATACCTGCAAAGGCTGCAACTCTTGTTCAAAGATACGCTCAATACTTAACTGGGTTCGATCCACGTGTCGAGTACAGAAATTCATATTGTTATGTCCCATGTATTTGAAAAAGTCAAAAAATGGATTGAATTCCGAAGTTACGGAGCTAGTCTATAAGGCATAACGAAAAAGACGCAACGAATTATTCATCGCGATGTATTAATGTGGCGTATGAGGGTCCTTATACGTGTGAAATTCCGAAAGGCGGTATTTGATTTATAACACGTGAGCAAATAATGCATCGTTAAATTGATTGCCAACGCGAGGGATTGTGTTTGGTTGCCAAGCATTGGTAATGATATCGAGCAGTTTGAAGTTGCACCAATAGTTAAATACAAAATCCCTGGGGATAGCTATGTTCAAGTTTGGAACGTATACATGTAGATTTTAGGACGATTTTTTGGCATAAATTTTCTTATAACAGACGCGCCGAAATAGTAGAAAAGAAATCTATTTTGTAGAAAGAATAGTTTAATCAATGCGATCTATATTCGTTAGAAACGGTTTCCAAAAATATGGGTGTTTGGTAATGGTGTACAGTTTTGCAGCGAACAATTTGTAAAGTTGGTGAGAGATAAAGGCATTTATTACATCAGAATGGCGCTTGTCAACGTTTCAGTGGTCATTTCAAAGCTTGGTCAAAATCAATGGAAGGTCAAGGATGTGACTTGATTCAGAAAATAATTCCACGTTTGCTTAGTTATGAACATATGCCTCTTTCAGTTACGGACGAAACTCCCCCGCCCATTATTTCTCGAACGAAACTTGCGCACGACGTAGACCTGATATACCAAACACAAATGTCTGCGTAATTGTTGTCATGGACTGATACGCTGAAATATCGCGCATTTGAGGTTTGAGTAATACATGGAAAGTTCGCGAATTCGATATAGAACAAAGAGTATTGCCTACGTCAAACGAAAAATTGATAACATGATCCATAACTGATCGTGAAGGGCATCATATGTATAAAGTTGATATCGGCCATGGTAATATAAGTCGAAGACATGTTAAACTAAAATTCCGGTTAATGATAAACCGCTAGAATAACATTCGGCGCGACCCTATCCGCCAAACCCTTTGAAACAGAGCACCTTTAGCAGTGACGATGAATATTCTCGCCGTCGGAAGTAACTGAGAGCCAATATAATAAACTGACACCTGTGAAAGTACCAGATTTGCCAAGCTCTGATTTATGTGTCAAAAAAACTGTAAATGACCGCAAATAGTCTCAGAGAGACAGACATACACCTGACAAGGTTAACATACGAGATTCTTAATGTGAATTAATGTACATTTATCAAATAGCAGTTAACACAATGCTGTACTAAGTTAATAACATAGTCCGTGGAAGTGTTATATTGATATAATACGTGCATCGTTTCATTTGTTTCTAAATGTGTTATAGGATATCTCTTTAACTCGTATACAAAGTTATAAGGGGAAAATTATAATTTATTTGAGAAGTCAATCATATTATTGTATTACCTATTAGATCTGTCATATGATAAGCATGCTGGCCTAGAGTCACAACCCTGCTAGCACCTTTAACGTAAAAATTGTTACGGATTCTGACGTATTAAAATGGCCATTGAACAGTAAGGTTGTTCCGTTATTATCTAGATACATAACAATCTGTTACAAGGATCTTTGTAATAGAGAATAATGTAGAAATACATTTAACATTTCTTAGCACGAGGGTTACTCCTTACTGTAATCTTAAGTCTAAACTTAAATTTTAAAGACCGAATAAGAATATTACAATGATCGTTTTGAACAAATTAATTGTTTTTGAAACACAGAGAGGAGTAAGTGCAACATATGAAATTATACGTGTAATATGGACTTATAAAATTAATCCTCTATAAAGGGTTAACTTGATCTTGGAAGCTAAATTCACCTTTCTCGATATATTCCACATACAAGGCATTCACATCAGCTGAAAATATAAAGTTGAATTCGTGAAGTCAGTAAAACATTATAAAATATTTTTATTTAAACATTATCAAGACTGAAGAAGCATAACATGACTTTATAAAAAACAGTGACATTTCTGAAGTGTTCATCTTGTGAAAACCCTTTTTATTGCATAAATGGCATGGTTTAACTAGAATTAAAGATATTTTACTAACATTAGATTAGAAGGTCAAGTGTTAAAATAGTTCGATATTCTCTATCTGGTATCTGCCTGTAGTAAGTAACCGTCGGAACTACCATAATTATACTACATCTGAATGTGTTATTAGAAAGTATGGCCTAGTTTTTATCAACTATTAACTTTAGTACAGCTGACCTTTGTTTAGCTATATCATTCGCATTACCCACACTTCTACGCGATCTTTGCTTCCGGTATTGTGAAGAAAAGAAGTCAATGAGACAGTTGACAAAACCTTATAGTTCAAAGCAAAAATTAACTGCATATGCAAAGAATAAATTGAGCAAAACTTGAGAACAGACGATGCAATAAATGATAATTATAGAATTACGATGTTTCCATGTCTTTGGGTAGTTGTAACAATACGCAAGTACACGTCCCACTGATGTTGTTTTGTTGCCAAACATGTTAGTTGACATAAATAACTCTCCCTTCTCGAGATGACCACTGCTCTTTGCAAATACTGGGCACTCTGCGTCATTGTTCTGGCATAAAAGTACAAAAATGTAGCATGTATCTGTGAGAAGTAAAGCTAACGGGACAAGATAAGTAAACATTTGGAAACATTTTTTTTCTACTAAGCTGAAAGTAAACCTGCCACCTTGTGGCATCCGCTTTTTAACGAAATTGATCGTTTTCCTACCATACTTGCAATAATATTTTGGCAATTTCACTTTCTGCAAGGATGAATTATTGTGAGTACAACGTTTTACAGTAGGACCGATTTCAATGCGTTTTTTGTTAATCAAAACTTTGGATATCACCAGCCGTGGCGCAATGGTAGCGCGTTCGCCTCGGGGTCGAAAGGCCCCGGGTTCGATCGTTACTATCGCCATGTCGGAAGTGTCCTTAGGCAAGACACAAATAATTCTACATTGCCTCTCTCTCTTCGAGGTTGATTCCATCTGAAATGAGTCTCGAGAGCGATTTATCTAAGTTGTAAGAACTTATTTCGCAATCGAGAATAAATAAATTAGTATATATTAGTATATATATCAGAACATGCATATTTACGCAAACGTAATACAAAAATATGATTTTATTTTGCGAACATTTAAACTTGGGCCAAATTTAGTATTTTCTCAATCTGCTTTTTCAATTCTTGTCGTACGATCCGAGGCTCCCTTCAGGACAAAGCATACTAATGTCATCAAGTCATTTTCTACTGCGACTAAATGCAAGAAAAATAGCAGAACGTATACGAGTGAAGCTTTGATATTTCTGTTCGATTTTACAAGCATACTATGGAGTATCAATGTATGAACCGATTTGAAAGTTCTTTACTACAAATGAATACTTACTGGAATGTAAACGAACGGCGTAATAAATTTTGAAGATGGATGTAGTGGGGCTTGTACATTGGGTTGATAAAATGTCCTTTTACAAAGTGCAAATGTTAGAATTGCTGGAAAAGAAATTTGTTGGAACAGGTTATAAAATTTGTTACGCTTTCGTCTTGTGAGCAAGATTCGAATTTCAAGTTAGCACACACTGCTTTGAATGTTCATTGTCAATTCATATATTTGTATTCATGCTATTTTTTATGACCTCAAGTTGATAATTATGTTGATGATTGTTTCTGCTATATGTACAATGATACGAGAGGATAAGATTAACAGATTACCAAAGTTTCCTAAAATATTCAAAAGGGCTTGGAGGATATATGAAAATGACCTTTGACAGAAAACCTTTTTTACTAAGCTGAAAGGAAACCTGCCACCTGGTGGCACCCGCAATATAATGAATATAATTTAATATATGAAAATGACCTTTGACAGATAACTTGATTTTGTCCATGTTTTGAAGAAGAGATAAAAGTTTGACCATTTATTGTTGAAATCTTGCAAAGGGTTATAGATTAAAGTAGAAGTTTCAAATACCAGAACACACATAACCCTTAATTACAAAATTGTGCTCTAAGGTAGCCTCCATGCCACACACATTTAGACTAAACAATGCATGTTGAAGTTAAAATGCATACACAAAATACTTGTAAATAGCTCTATATCAGATTATTTGAATCCAATGACATGACGCACTAGTATATAACACTACATTATAGGTGACCATGACCTTCAAACTGAAAGTAGCTCCCTGGTGGAGGTGCATGACAGAATCTCTCCAACATCTATATTAGCAAGGGTGGTCATGTTTCAATTCTGGTATAATACATATAGTTTTTACTTAGCATATGTATACCGTGATCTTCAGTTTCGTTTATTGAAAATTTCGGCAGCATTCCGTCTGCTGTCCAGTAATTTATTGCGGGAAATTTGATCTTGTATTCAGCAGCAATGAACTCTGAAAACGATAGCGCGTTTAAGGTGTTAGCATTATTAGTTTACAATCGCATAATTTAAAAAACATTCTTTATCATTCATACGTTTGAATATTTAGGCTATTAAATAGTTCCAGTATCAAACGGTATCAATCTTGTATATGTCGGTTATGATTCTACCGATGTGATAGAGCAAGCTTGACAGAATAAACCTTTATTCCATTAAAAACATTGCGCAAATGCCTCCGTTGCTATATGTAAAGAATATTTTGCTATATTAATACTTTTAATCAGACAATAATTTTAGAATTATTTAAAAACATTTATCTTTAAATATTACATTTAAGTCAATGCGTACATTTCACATGCCTATTGCAAGAGTGTTAAACTTATGTATCGCAAACCTAACTCTTTCAAGTATTTATAGGTGTCGCTGAATTAACATACCTTCTTTACATCCACTCCTGTCTGCAAAGATGCTGTAATTTCCGAGTGGGAACTGACCAGTATCCATTCCCTTACTTCTTTTTGTTTTAAAACAAAAGTGTATTTCTAATGAGTCTCTGCTAAATGGTGCAAATATAAAACTATTCTGATCTGGCCAATTAAATCCATTGCCTTCAGATGTAGCCTCATTGTTTCCAGTATCATCTTTTCTTTTAGAAGTGAAGTACACATTTGTATATTTAAACGTTAGTGCAAGATACCCTTCTTGCCATCCTTGCGACTTCTCCTCTGGACAACCATACACTGACATTGGTAACGCATACGGTCCTGGAGGCCACAGACTGACCTCTGCTTTCGCATCTGCAAAATAGTCAATACTATAAAGATTCATTTAAAACCAAATATTGAAAACATTTCACAATGTTTTAATCGCTTATTTGAAACTAGGGTTACTGTAATGCATTAAGAATCAATATCCATCAAGCGTACTTCATCTTCTTAATCCGCGCTTTTGAGTTCTGGTGCATTGTAATAAACAACCAACACCGTAGATCTGAATTGTTCATAGATGAGCATCTTAACGACACGTTTTTGCTATAAGACGATATTTTTACAATATTAAAACTAGACTAACTGCGATGGGTATGTTTCTGTGCAAACATTTACTTTGTGCAAAGCGGCATAATGTTACGTATTTTTTCTCGTCATAAGGTTTTCTATTTGATCAACAGTTGTTTATTGATTAGTTTATAGACTTAACGATATTCGTTCAAATATTAATGCAAATGCACAACCCGGGTTTCCTAATCTTTAAATGATTTATCATTATCGCTCTTGGATTATAATGTACTGAGATGTTTTCGGGAAAAGTACTTTTTAGGGAAAACACCGTCTAGGGAACTAAAAGATGTAACAGGGAGCTGTGTCAGGCGAATATGGTGAGTGCGGAAGTACAATTCATTTTTCTGTTGTAAAAATATGTACTTTTTTCAACGGTGGCTTAATGCGATGAAGATTTGTCATGCAACAATCGCATAATCCGAAAACCTGTAGCAGGGTGGCATTTATAAATATATTTCTTTAATTTTCGTAGAAACTTTGTTTTGTAGAACTGTACATTAATGCATTTACCTAAAGGAACTACAACTTGAATCATAGGAACGTAATTGGTAAAGAATATGGTACAAAGTACCTTTACCAATGACCTTTTTGCACTTATTGTTCGAGTAGAAAAATAAATATATTATCATATGCCTTTAAACTGCGAGCATTAAAAGTTTAAAAGTTTCGGTTTATTCTAATTTTCATGCCGAGCCATTTTAATAAGAAATACAATTAAAGTGACTTCAGATTAGTAAAATATCCTGTTTTGTTTCTTTCTGTGATCACGTGATGTAAATCGCCTCATTGAAAGCTGTTAGCAATGTCTAAACACTGTACGTAATTGTATGTTTTCAGGTAAGCAATCTGGTTAAATGCTACAAACGTTACAAATAAAACAAGGAGCTAAATAAAAGTGCGGCTTAAGTAACTATCATGTACATCAGCTATGAAAATAGTTATTATTTGATGTTCTTTCGATCAATATACGTCATATGGCTAAAATGCATCTCTTGGAATGTACCTGTCCCGGAAACAATTGTTCGTCCAAGATAACAATATCTTTCAAATAGACACGTTAAAGAAATCAACTATTAAAATTGAATCATACAATATACAATACTAATCTCAGCAGCTTCAAAACCAAAGACAATAGAGACTGAACATGTAATGACTAACCTGTTGGTGTAGGTACCTTCTCACAACTTATTTTCATATCACCGTCTTGAGTACACACAGACAGTTGAAATGCGTCCTGCGTTGTGTTTTCTGTCGGAATTATCAAAGTTACAATTACATTACAAAAACAAACATTTTTATACGAAGCATTCATTGATTATTTGAACCAATTCTATAATACATATAAATAATTTCCAAAGATTTGTGTCAACCTGATTATTAGTTAATACTACTACATGAATGAATCTTGCTACTTAATTTGAATAAGCGCCGGTCCTTTGTGTAAGTATTTTCTACTTTATGTATTATATAAAAGGTCATAATTTTGTTCAATGCTTTACTTTTATAATACTTATGTCATTTATTTTTTCAATAACCAAATATCAAACCTTGGACGCAGATAACTCCTGTATCCTCCGAATGGTCGCAATTGCTCGTTCCCCAGCTGTTGTGACGGCAAAACTCAATATGTGATTCATTACCGATGCAGCGCACGTTATCTAACCATATTACACCCGAGCCTCGTCCATAGAAGGAAGTTGCTCTTGATTGAGCACCAGAACTTAAACAGACGAAGAAAACAGACTGGCTAATCGCACATATTAACAAACAAATCATAGGTTGTTGACATGTCCTGATACTGCACATTGTCGGTTACGAAGAGTTTTTTTCTTAGTGCAAATTTTAGTCTTTGTAGAAAACATTTCCTCTACTAGTATTTATTTTGGCGGATTGTGAATTTCTATAACTAAAACCACTATTGTAGACGTTGTAAAGTGATCATACTTTTACACAAAGTGCAACATTTATTTGAGATAAAATTTCTTTAAAAAGGCTGTAGTCCTAGCTTTTTTAACTGTAAATGGCATGACAAGCAAATGTGGTGTCTTAGAAATGCATGTAAGTAAAAATTGCTTTATTGCTGTGACTGACGTGACGGTGAACACAGGTACAAAGGGAGATACATGTAATTAAGTGGGGAAATGCAGTATTATTTAGTTGTTTACCTACTTGCAGACATATGTTTTAAGATGAACAAAACAGACCTATAATTTTGTGAGCAGCACGCAGTGACCAGCTGTGACACGCGGACTAATACCACCTACGTTAATATGTTTGTTTTTAGACCCTTGTACAATTCCAAATGATAATCATGCAGTTTCTGAACTCTAGCTTTAATTGCAAGTTTGAAACAGACAAATAGCAAAGGCAGAGTTATTCTGGTCTTTCTTTTTCATAACTTAAATGACATTTGAAATGAAATTCGAAACATAACTACATTATTATGTACTTCAAAGCTATATTATAATGTTTTTAGTACTAGAATAACAAGTGCTGCAACTTTATAAAACCTTTCATTACAGCGGCGATATAAAATTTCTATGTTCAATACGCCCTTTTATGCAGTAAATGAACGAACAACATAGCAATAATATTTTAACAGTATGAGTAACTTACATTGGTACGACAATTTAGTGATAAAAATAATCAATCATAAACACAGGAGTTTACAGCTTATGGCTGAAAGTTGATAAATTTAACACAGAATACATAAGAACAGTGGTGTGAGACTTTATGCTGGTACGTTCGGAATAGCACAAACAACTTTGGCAAATACCTTGGCAAGCCAAGCATTGTACAGACAACTGTTGCAGCGTTATCGTCAAAGTTGTCATCACAAACTGTTCCCCATTGGTTACCATGGAACACCTCAACACGACCCTCTGAAGATGAGTTCCCGTTTACAAGTCGCACAGTCTCGTTTGCATAAAACGGAACTGGTAAATACAAAAAAGTGATTATCTATAAACGTTGACTATAAAGGCAATGGTCATGATGAATGTATATGTACTTCCTTTTAGTTTATACTAATTTATTTGTTCTCGATTGCGAAACAAGTTCTTACAACTTATATTAATCGCTCTCGAGACTCATTCCAGGTGGAATCAACCTCAAAGAGAGAGAGGCAATGTGGAATTAATTGTGTCTTGCCTTAGAAACTGCCGACATGGCGATGGTAGAAATCGAACCCGGGGCCCTTCGATCCTGAGGCGAACGCGCTACAACTGCGCCATCCTTTTTGTATTTACACAACTGAAAGAAATTTACTTTACAACACCATCAGCTTTATGTAAAACTTGTGACTGTATAGTATGCTTGTAAAATCGGACAGAAATATCAAAGCTTCACTTGTATACTTTCTACTATTTTTCTTGCATTTAGTCGCAGTAGAAATTGACTTAATGACATTAGTATGCTTTGTCCTGAAGGGAGCCTCGGATCGTACGACAAGAATTGAAAAAGCAGATTGAGAAAATACTAAATTTGGCCCAAGTTTAAATGTTCGCAAAATAAAATCATATTTTTGTATTACGTTTGCGTAAATATGCATGTTCTGATATATATACTAATATATACTAATTTATTTATTCTCGATTGCGAAATAAGTTCTTACAACTTAGATAAATCGCTCTCGAGACTCATTTCAGATGGAATCAACCTCGAAGAGAGAGAGGCAATGTAGAATTATTTGTGTCTTGCCTAAGGACACTTCCGACATGGCGATAGTAACGATCGAAGCCGGGGCCCTTCGATCCTGAGGCGAACGCGCTACAACTGCGCCATCCTTTTTGTGTTTACACAACTGAAAGAAATTTACTTTACAACACCATCAGCTTTATGTAAAACTTGTGACTGTTTTCTTAGATGCTATTCTCATTTCTTACAGGCATGATGTTCATACGTGCCGTTGAAGCATCCTTTTGTAAGAAACCCGGAATTCTTTTACGGATCAAAATGAACTTGGATTCTTGAACTGGATCATATGCTTAAAGCTGTTAAGTTTCTATTATATTATTATAGTAATAAAATTGGAGGGTATAAAGTTATAATGAATATGACAAGAAGGCTATGATGACCCTACATCGCTCACCTAGGTATCATTTGCACTTTACAAAAAGACAGCAGGTCAAAGGTCATAATCAAGGCCATTCATAGAAATTTGGTGAATTTAAGTTTGCAAAGTAGTTGCAATAGTCCATTTTCCATCTTTGTAGCTTATCAAATAAAACATTGGCCAAAGTCAAGGTACTCAATGTTAAGTTAAAATCTGCATTCAAAACTTCCATTGATGTAGCTTCAAAAACAGGGAGTAAATCAGTAGGTCATTATCATCTGCATGCAACACTATTCATATAGTTCAAATTTCACCGCTGTAGCTTACAACACAAGAAAATAGGTCAGCAGACAAAGTGACCTGGGTATTACCCTTAAAATCAGCAGGATAAACTACTGGTCAAGACCAACATATCGGTCTTGTTTGAAAATCAAAGGCCTAGTGGTTCTCAAGTTATTAAATGTTGAAGATATGGCTTAATGACATAATATCAATAAGGATTATATACCACATGGTTCTTGAGTTATTGAACATAACAGGTTTTACCTTGAAATCCGAAGGGCGTGGTCATTTTAAATCCCGAGACATTATGTAAACAAGCTTCGTAAAGAGAACAATCAGACAATGCTATACGCTCCAGGCAACGCAGTTCAAGACAAAAAGATTTATTTTTTAAGTATTTCCTATCAATCTTTAAGCATGACACTTTTTGCACCAGGGACATTATTTGAACAATTTTGGTAGAAGTCTACTAGACAATGTTATATTCCAAATGTTTAAGCTCTTTGCCTTGTGCTTTTAGGACAAAAAATCTTTGAAGTTTATTTTTATGATAGTGCCTCAAGACTCGAAGCTACGAGTACATCCTATGCAAAATATGTTGATGCATTTATACATCATTCCCTGCTTGCGGGAGCAGTGTCCTGTGTTTCTGATATGTGTTTTAGAATTAATTGAATGTATTTAACTGTACTTTGACAGACGGTTATATGCCTGACAATACACTCATGCTCATAAAAGTGTCTTGAAGGCTTTAAGTGTATATGAAAACCAGTGACTCCCTTGTGTGGTCAATTTTGTCCCTTGGTGCATAATTTTAACAAACTTGGAAGAAGTGCACTAGCCAATATTACACAACAAATATCTAAGTGCGATTTTTAGTGTTTCCTACACATGTCTATATAAAACAAGTGCCCCCGGGCAGGCTTAATTTTGACCCAAGGCTACATACCAACTATCTAAGCTCTGAGCTTTGTGGTTGTGGTGAAATACTTTTTTTAATATATTATTTTCTCTGGGGCCACGTTGTTCAGCCAACATGAACTATGAAATCATTTTAAGAGAGCTCAATGCCATGATGCTTCTGTGTGTTGAAATTCCGGATAGTGGTTTATGAGCAGAAGTCATTTGAACCAAATTGTGGACGACGGACGTCCGACAGACGATGAACACTTATCCATCCTTAAAACTCACAATGATTAATTTGTGATAACTTGAAGTCATAAACATCTACCTGCGCATTTCACTGCAACGTCCCTAGATTGCCGACAATTGTCCCTACCCCAGCCACCATGTCTACAGTATGCTACGTCGGTTTCAATGCCATCACAGTCCATATTGTCTAACCATGTTACTGTCCCATACCCAAAGTCATGCTTTCGCAAACCAACAGCCCCACGTCTTTAATCAGAAAACACACATGGCACTGTTCAACTAATGTGCTCATGTGACAAATATTTATACATTCAAAAGTATGTGCATCACCAGACGGACAGCTACAGCTTCGTAGCCTTGCTTGAAATAGAATACAAGATGCTGACCTTTTGTTACAGTTGCTGATCTGTGTTAACTTGCAGCTTGGTTTTTGAGTCATATTTAGGATCATTTTCCATGTCAGATAAACATGTAGTACAATTTACGCATTGCATCATCTCGTTTTCAATTGTATAAAAAGTACAAAATTTGTTTAGTAAGAGTTCTACAATAACGATTTAAATTTACTATTCAACAGCACAAAGGTGTAGAATGATGAATGGATTGTTATGGCTATATAACATTTCAGTCCATCTAAACAATCTGAAATGTAAGGCATCCTGTTCGTATCTAATAACGAAATATGACTTACATTGGAAAAGAAAGCATCCTACAAACCACAGCTGCGTCTCTGGAATCAAAAAAGTCACTGCAAATCGTACCCCATTTTCCATTATGATATACTTCTACACGACCTTCATATTGTGTCACTCCCCCAATCAGTCGAACAGCAGGTTGCACATTGGCTACTTAATATAATTACAAATAATATAACATTAAGCACAACAAGTACAATCTC
>JAUMHA010387968.1:0-12006 GCA_032359765.1 Saxidomus gigantea
GTATACGGAGTATACTTCACTTGTTTTGTTCAGCTGGAATCTGCGTCAAGCCTTGATTAAAGTTTTGTATGTAAGGTACTACATGTATCTCCAGAAAGAATTCAGATATATTATTAACACTCGGCTACTATTGACCAAAAAGCATTACCATAGGAAACATATCTTCTGCATCCATAAAAGAGATATTGATTTTACAAGAAAAATGAACCTGCTATATACTGCCATCCCAAAGCATGACCCTAACTAATAATCAGACTTTTACCACCTCTTTGTGACAGTTCAGGCTTTAGATAAGCTATTGGTACATGTAGGCGACACGTGGTGTGGCGGCCGTCGTCCATTATCAACAGTTTCATGTCTGATTTTCACTAAATCTACTCTATAGTATCCTTGCATTAACCCCTCACAAAAGTGTAGGAAATAGAGCCAGTGAATTCAGGGACCACTATTTCTAAAAACACAAAGATGTTTACGGTTTCCTCTCATTATTCAATTGATCTAATAACACTAAACTTGATCTTTATCAGCCTTGCATTGGCCTCTTTAAAAACACAACAGGAAAACGTTCTAGTCAAGTGCAGTCAGAGGTTGCTGTACGAAAAGTCTTTAAACGGCTTCTTAACATTAAATTATGGATGCAATGTCACTAAACTTGCACTGTACAGTTTTGCAATGCCCACTTTTAAGAAACAGGAAATGGTCCCGTTCCAGTGTACACAATTTAAGATTGTTCAAATCATGACCCATAGTCGAAATTGACCCCGACATAAAGTTTATAAAGAAAGCTTCAAAACAATTCTTGTCTACAACCACAAAGCCCTGAGCTTAGATATTTGAAATACAACACATTGTAGTGGTCCGCTACGAACAGTGCTCGAATTATCAACCCCAGGTCAGAATTTTTCACCTTCTAATATAGGTAACGTTAGCCAGATGAGACATAAATGGTCATATTGGCCCTCCTGTTTGGCTCACCTGACACAAAGGTGAACTATTATGATCGCTGTTCGTCCTGCATACGTTGAACGTCCGTTCACCATTTTTTTAAAACAACATCTCCTCTAAAACCGCTGAGCAAATTTTGATAAATCGTGACAGAGATGTTCCCTGCATGAATTTGTACCAAATCCAATCCATGCCCTACTCAATATTTTGCTAATTTTCAAAAACGACTGACCTAGGTTGCCGGTATGACCTTTTACTTGCTTTCTTGTTTTAAAGTGCATTGATACTAAGGTGAGTAAAATTGTGCCATCATGGTCTTCCTGTCCATACTGATATTGTGCATTGAGATATTTTTATGTGTTTTTTTTCAGCAGTCGCTTATGAAAGTCAATAAATGTTTACATGTGTGATTTGTAGAAAGCACAGTTGAGCATATGGCTGGCGTGCTGTGCTAGGGTAACGTTTTTGTTGGAATTTATTGAAACATCTAAGCAGGTAGCCTGTAGGTCCCATATTCCAATGGATTTCAAAAAAGGGATCAGAAGGTTGCCTGTTACCTGAAAATAATCTGTTTTGATATTGAGTCGTACTTGGGAAAAACTAGTTGTACTACAGTTATTTTATTATTTTCTAAAACAATAACAAAACGTTATATATTCCAATAGGTTTTCACAAAATACTCCAAACAGTCCAGTGAGTCCAGTAGAGCGATACTGGCCCTTTTTGGCCTCTTGTTTGTTTATACATGAATTAAGTAAACAAAAATGTATAATGCGTTTTATTCTATTTATATTTGAGCACATAAGAAGAGATGCAGTCACAATAAACGTAAGTAAAAGACATACTTACACAATCTTGTAAATGTTAAGACAGTCTGCACAGTTTTTGTGTCGACCTTTTGGGGGAAAACGATACATAGGGATCGCTTCGTCCGTCGGTCTATCCGTCTTCCTTAAAATTTCTACATCAAACTTTACTTTTTTTTATGTATGACAAAAGGGTTTAGAAACCGCTAACTTGTTTAGGTCAAGGTCATATTTGACAGAGTTATGCCCCTTTGTACTTAGTTGTTATCATGAAAACTTAACGTTGACTATAATTTTGCAATAACTTTAAACGTCTTCATCAAACTTTCAAATTGCATTGTTTATGACAAAAGGGTTGTGATGCCGCCAAACTTTGCTGGTCAAGGTCATATTTAACAGAGTTATGCCCGTTTCAAAAATATGCAATTAGTTTGTAAAGTCCGAAACGCATGTTATCAACTGTTCTTCCATCTCAATCTCTTTCGATTGTTAGAGTCTGCCCCCATCTCTTGTGCGATGGGATATTTTTACCTGTTTCAGGAACTATTACAGATTATAAATTAACTCTACAATTAGAGTTTCATGAAACTTAAAGTCCCAGGATTACATTTGCAAGTAGTTCTCTTTTTATTAAGAAGATGTCTTACTGACTGACTTTTATTTGTACCCAAAACATTCCTAACTTTGCTTTTTAAATAGATAAGTACATATTATTAAAACCAAATCGCAGCATTATTTTCAATGATAATGCGAAAACTAAGAAAGGCTTCCTGGTAACTCTTTTTCCACGAAGAAACTACTTAAATACGAAAGCAATGCATATGTCAACATTGTTTTAGAGTTTACAGAGCATGGTTGTACACATCATTATACTATCAAAAAATTTACTTAACTATTTCCGTAAATCAAAAATGATCCCTGGACTTAAACAAAAATATAAATAGATATAATGCATGGAGCTTGCGCAACTTTTGTTTGGATTGTCTCATTAAGTCCAGAGATTTTTTCCCTTTGATTAGTTTAGTTCACCTGGTATAAAGTGCAAGGGTGACCTATAGGGATCGTTCACCGTCCGGCGTAAGTCGAATTCCAATCCACCATTTCATTTAAACAGCATCTCTTCTGAAACCGCTTAGCCAACATAGTTGAAACTTTGGGATATTTCTCACACATTCCTTCCATTCCGTGCAGAACTCCGTTGCTTTGGCAACAAATAGATTACATAAAGTACGTGTCGTATGCAAAACCCACATCCTTACCTCAAATATCAAGGTCACGCTTAGGGTTTAAAGGTAACAAAATCCTGCATAAATGCTATTATTAGTGTGAGACTGTAGCTCTGTCATGCATTGAATGATTTTAAAATAGCTTGGCAGAAATGTTCAGCACATCAAGATAATGTGTCGCATACAAGACACATGTCCCTACCTAAAAGGTCAATGTCACGCTTCGTGTTTAAAGGTATTCTTTAACAATCTAACCTGCCCTAACGGTCATCTTTGTTTGGCGGTCACCTGATGTAAACGGCCAACTTATGACAATCACGACTCCATCTATATTCCACTTTTATTTATATATATGAGCGGTAACCTCCTGTCTGCGGCCAGCTACCAGCCTTACTGTCTCCCGACCGCTGAATTTGGGCAGTTTTAAACGGTCACGTGTCACCTGACTCAAGTGTAACCTTTTCAAAACAAGACGAAATCGGGAATTACACCCATCGAGGGGAAACGGCCGTTTGACCAAACTGAACTGTTTATCATTTATTATGAAGTCACGTTCTGCTACCTGTTTTATTCATTATGTGACCTGGCAAAACAAAAAGTGCCAGGGTGAGCTATTCGGATTGCTCATCCCTTTAAGCAGCATCTCCTCTAAAACCACCTGGCTAATCTTGATTGAACATGGCAGGGATGTTTCTTGCAAAACAGTTTATCAATGGTGTTCAAACAATTCCATTCCATGCATAACTCTGGGTGCAATGGCGAAGGAAAGACAAACTCTTCGTCTCAAAAAGTGGAAGGTTCAGAGCTAATATATTTGGTACATAGCATTATCTAGTGTCGTTCAAATCATGATCCCGAATCTCATAATTGTCCTCGCCTGGAGGCCATTTTACATAGGCTTATATAGGAAATAATTAAGAGTTGTCTTTTATTTTAGATAAAACAGAAAGATGGTGCTTTTCAGAAGATAACAATCAAGACAATCCAGAACAAATTGATGAAAAAAGACTAACTGATGTAAATATGCATATGATTAATTCAGCTATTGTGGAAATTGGGACAGACATTCGTGAAAAAAATAAAAAAAATGAACATGTAATTACATAAAATTACTCCAGTGTCAAGTTATAGTTTGAAACCTGATATACCATTGATTTGTTGAACGAGTGATGATCGAAATGTTTTGTCACACCCAGAGCTTAGCTATTTGAAATGTAGCATTGTGTAGTTGACCTCTACAAAGAATATGCAGATCACAACACCCGGGTCGAAATGGACACTGCCCCAAGGTCACTGGTTTTGCATAGGCATGTGTAAGGAAATCGTTGAAAATCTTCTTGTCTTAAACCAAAACGCCTAATGCTTAGATATCTGTCAGCCAACATTGTGAAATAGTCCTCTTCCAAGATTGTTTAAATCATCTCCCTTGTTCAAAATCAATCCCAACCAAGCGCTCACTTGATTTTACATTGAGATATATTGAAATATATTATTGTCTCGGACCACAAGGCACAGAGCTAAGATATTGGCTTGTAGCATTTCCAAGTGGTCCGGTAACAAGCTTTTTAAAATCTTACCACTTGGGTCCAAGTTGAGCACCAAGTGCTCATTGAGCTATTGCGACTGCGTTATGTCCAGCGTCCGTCGGCTTGTGTCATACGTCGTCTGTCGTCAACTTCAACCGACATCCGCTTAATTTCAACCAAACTTCAGATGATTGTTGTTTCGATGGCCCTACAACAAAGTTTCCAAATGGTTCCGTCGTTCTGCACATAGTGTCTGCCATAGCTTATAAAAAATAAATCTTTAAAAGGCATCTCCTTGTTAACGACTTGACCAGTTTTAACCACACTTCACGAGATAGTTCAGTGGGTGGTTTTTACCAAAACTGCCTCAAAGGTTTCGATCCGACGATCAAATTTGCCACAAGAGCTTAAACAGAAAAACCTATAAATGACATTTCCTCCTTAACCAGTAGGCCAAACTTCATAATTATGATTGTTGCAATGATATTCCTCAACCGGTTCTGCAAAAACGGTTCTGCTTGGCTGCTAAAATTTACCACCAGCTTGTAGTATTGCAAAGTGGTTATATACCATGATACCTCCAATCATCTACGCAATGGTCACTTTTCTCAACCTCGGCCTTAGCTAGCCGTGACCTTTTTGTTCAAAGTCCGACCTTGATCTTCAGACCTACTTTCTGTTTTTAAATCCTATGTCAATAAAATTTGTATACAATTTTGCTTGTAGATCTCAGTCTCAACATTGGCTGACCTTTACCTTCAGCTACCGACCTTCTTTCTTGTTTTAAAGCTGCAGCAATAAAACGTGAACTCTATGGATCATTTTGCATACATATTTCAACTTTGTCCTTAACAGACCTTTACCCTGACCATATGACTTTTGTCTAGAAGTTTTTAATGCAAATTCAACTTTTTCCCTGACAGACATTTGTCTTTGGCCAAATTGTTTTTTCAAGCTAGAGAGATGAGAAATATGAGAGATATAAGTTGTGCATGTTTTTTTTTCAAAATTTCTTTGACTTATCGATAATGACATTTTGTCCTGCTTTCTTCTTTTATAGTGCAATGATATTCATGTGAACGATGAAGCTTTTAACATATAGAGCCATCATGACCCGCTTATATTAACTAGAACAGATGTATGTTAGTCTTTCTAAAAAGCACATATATTTTGGAAAACACTATTTTGATGTGTTTTGGCACTAAACTATAATCAAATATTGAGTTGTTTTTGATTTTAGGTAAAGATAGAAGCAGAAAGTAAGCTTCTGTTAGGCAATAAAGATAGTTCTTCGAAAACAATTCCGATACCAGTACTACGATACAGATTAATGGATACAGATAACGATGAAAAGGTCCAAAGCTCACAAGAAAAACATAGAAGTGAACAGGTAATTAATTTCAACTTTATATACCAGATGTTTACAATGATCGTGCCAAGAAAAAATGTTTTTGAAGGGAAGTGATAATCAGAAAAGCAAGTTTACCCAGGAAGGAGTGCTGATTATTATGTTCTTCTACTTTTTAAGTTGGTCATAAGTTTTTAATTTGATTATTTCATTAATCCTTTGCCAGACTGCACTACTGATCTATACTATGAAATCGTATACATATAACACGTTATATTGCCAATGAACAGGCCAAGTGTCGCACAGACATCTTACAAATTCGCCATTTTACGACAATAACATTATCAATAATCGCCGCACACCTACAACGTCAACAACGTCACAATTAATACTACTCACCGGTAGTGTTACTCCTTCTCAAAGTACTGTCCGCTGTGTTCCACAAAGCATAAGTGTCTATCTACCCAGTAATAAACACCTAAGCATACTGTATTAACCATTTGAGTGTCGTCACTTTAGGGTCATCAAGATTGGCATGCGGCGATGTATCGTCACATGACAAATTGGATTTTGCCAAGGGCGGAGGGAAATTGTTTTGGCGATGACCGTCTGTCCGTTCAACAACTGAGTTCTGTATCACTGTAAGATGCAGACAAAATAATTACCCCTTAGAGTTGAGGCCTTTATGTGGTTGTGAAATTTAAAAAAATGCTTATTTTTTCTAAAAAGGCTTGACAGAATTTTATTTTGTTTGGCACAAATTATTAACTTTGTATTCTCTGACAACGGAAAATTTAGGAACTGGATTTTTGCAGAAATTAGGCCCTTAAGGGGGTGACGTGATTTACTTACATACATGTAATAATTGTATATAGAAACTTATAGAAAGTAGTAGTACTGATTTGATTTAACTTACAGCAATTATGTATTTTATGACTGTAACATAAAGAAACAAATATCACTTCAGTGATGAGGCCCAGTGGGGTGGTGAAATTTATAAATCTTTTTTTGTTTTGAAAAGATACATACCACTACACTTTCCAGTTGTTATTTTCAGCTATTTGCTTCATTTGGCGGAAGATATTAATTCACTGAATTTGCTTGTTCATCTTAAAACAGTGGCTAGAGTTGCGGTACCGTTATTCTAGCCTCCGATTCTAGAATAACGAAAGTTCCGTATCCCTAGATAATCCTATTTATTTCATAAAATGAATGGTTGCTCATATCTAACCTGTCGTTTCCCCTGTCTGAATGACGACGATGTCGAATTTGCAAAGCTTGCATCTTTGTAGCAGCTACTACAATCTTCTTGCGCTGTAAATTCCATTTTTGGCGGGGGAATGATTCTTCAGAGTCAAAGCTATTGAGAGTAGATTGTTTCTCGTGAAACCTTGAGAATTACACCTTATGTAGTAAAGTTAAATACATGCTGAACAAAAATTTTAAAGGTCAATACTAGCGAAATCAAAAATTCAAATATACTTTATTAAAACACAAAAATAAGTTATTTTTAATATATAATGAAAGTTGGTATGTAGAAATTCTAATTATAAATCAGTACATGTACAATTATTTTTCTATGCATTATGAAGAAAGATAAAAAGACCTGGGTAGTCATTTTGTCGAATCACTGACATTTCAACTTGATACACATACTTTTCTTCGTGTTGCAAACATGTTCTGTAAATTTTAACCTGACAATCTTCATTATTTAGTGTCTTGCATAAGGTAATGTACTTGCCATTGAAATAACTGTCACTCAATTTTCGCTTAGTAGTGGACCTTTAAAAAATCACAGATGATAAATGTGTTTGATGAAATTATGCAGTAATATTTTCCTATCTTGTGAAACATTTTTGTTTAAATGGCATTATCATGTATATAATACTTAAAGCCTATTACATGCCTTTATTAACTTTTGTAACCTTCAGGATTTTCTTGAGTTAAAGAGACAGATGCAAATACAAGGGAATTCGGGTACCAGACCCTAGCTTCTTTTACGAATACACCTCTTGGTTGTTAAATGTGCTCGGTGTATAGCACCGATACAAGCGAGGCTATTTTTGGTCATCTATAGATGGGTCGGAAATATTAAAAGGCATTTTAAAAGTTTTTAGTGTCACGGTCGGGAATCGAACCAGGGACCTCTTGATTGGTTTTCTAGAGCGATAGCCACTCGACCACCGTGTCACCCTTAACCAGTACTCTCTGCATTGTCTACTTTCAAGAAACCCTAAATAAGTACGGTCCAATACAGAAAAGAGTCCTCTAAAAAAATAAAAAAAATAAATATAATGTTTATACTATATCAAAATAATTTAAAATGCAACATAATTCAACATCTTAAGGATTACTACATAATTGTTTAGTAATTACATTCTACACATCAGCACAGTGAACTCCGTTTATAATGATTCCGGATATAGCCAAATACAGGAAATAAGGAACACAAATCTAAAAACCGCTAAACCTAGTGCTACTTGTGTCTACATAGGTTTCTTCAGGAAAAACTTTAAAGGTATTCTTTTGCTACAAACACAAGGCCTAAGGCATAGATATCTGGCTAGTAGCATTGCCGTGTGGAACAGAATTGTTCAAATCGTGACCCATTGGTCAAAATTGACCTAACCCCGGGGCTAACTTGATTTTACATAGGTCTATATAGGAAAAACAGTCAGTAATAAGCAATTAGAAGACAATTCAAAATGCGAAACTTTGTTTTCTGCAACTAACCTACTCACTTTGAAAAGGCCGATTATTGATAACTTTGTCAGTATTTGTAGATATCAATAATTTGTTACGGTTAATTTATGACTCCGATTATAAATATAGTTTCGGTCTTTAAATATGTTGAACGTGTACCCATTTTGTATTTTTTTGTAAGAAAATGTTTAGTTTTATAATATAAGTTAAATAATAACATAAAATTGAGTCCCGAGATTCTATCAAAATATCATGATACTTATTGTAAACATGTTTGATTTTTTGATGCGGAAATCATCGACATACTGCACCTGTAAATATGTTTTTGGTAAATTTCTCTGAACTTCGCACAAACATTAGTTGCCTGTTTTTTCTTTCGAAATACACGTAAATTAACTTCAAACTCTTAGGTCATATAGGGCGATCACGGGCCAATTGTATCAGCAAAAAACACAGGTGTGCTAATCATTCTGAAAAGTACATACTTCTGCAGTTGTTATAACAATACTCATGTTTCTTTTTAAGAAAATTGATTTAGTTGTGTTGGAAATATGGCACTAAGTATAATCAGATATTGAGATGTCTTTGATTTCAGGTAAAGCAGAAAGGAGAACAAGATCCTTTACTAGACAGTAAATGTGAATTCAAGAATACCATTCAAGTAGACGAACATTTGGAAAACGATCAAGAACAAACAGGACCAATAGTTCAACCAGGTGCTACTGATAACAAGGTACTATTTCCAAGTCCAACTACTGCTGATAATATTTCAGATAGAAATGTGCAGATGTGAATAGAAGGGCAGACATTCGTGACAAAAATCAAATATATGAACCTTCAATTAATTCGAAATATGATAAACCTATTGTACTAGATGTATTCAATGATCTTGCCAAAATGTAACCGTTTCAAGGGAAGTGATAATTACAAAAGTAAGTCTGCTGATTATTACATGTTTCTATTTTTCAAGTAGTCTTTAATTTGATTACAAATGTAGATCCTTTGCAGGACTTTACTACTGGTCCATACTTGAATATTCCCTTCTCTAAGAGATTGGGTGACACATTAAAATAGACCTAAAAGAATAATCTTCTTCAGAACCACAATATAAAATATAGAGCTGAGATATTACCTTGTAAAATATTTCAAATTATGGCAAGAGAGCGAAATTTAACTGTGTCAAGTTAGTATTTATGTAGACCAATTCTAAGAATGTCTTTCTATTCATAAAACATTAACAGTTGTACTTCTACCATATATATTTGAAAATAAATTTGAAATCGATTGTGACTATATAAAGGGTGTAAAAATAGAGTGGGGTAGAATTTATGAAGGTACGAAAAGTTCATTGTTCTAGTAAACGTCAAAAAAAAAAATGAAACAATTGTCAAGGAATACCAGACAAAAATTTCATCACCGAAGTGATAGTGCCATTGTTCTTTGAAATTGAAGACTATGAGTGTAGTTGAAAGACGCTAGGGCAGGTAATGTCCCGATCAATAGGCCGATTCTATAGAAAAATGCAGCGGTGCGTGCAGAGAAGCTTGTACGAAACGATTTTAGATATTAGCAGTTAACATTACATTATTCATGTATGCATCAAAACAGGTACAAAATGTATATACATATATTGTATGTTTTGAAACTGAGGAAGAGTAAAAGTTTTAGATCTTTATTACTCTTCAATAGGAGATACGTAAATAAAAGAAAGCATACAAGATGGTACGATTTTTATTACATTTGACTTGAAAAATACTTGTTCGTTATATATTTTAGTTCGATAATAATACAGCGTTTATATGGAATTTGTCCGAGATACGGATAAAAGGAACTCGTGATACATGTAATAGGAACACATTTAATAGGTTCTGAGGAATTCGTTGTTGGTGGAGTTTACTATATATAAAATCAAGGTCAAAATTGAAAGCTAGTCACCTTGGGTCAAACATTAGGTCACGGGGTGAAATTGTGAAAAAACCTTTTTAACCAATTAAGAGGCTCCATTTTCTACTACACTTACGAAAATAACTCAGAATCGTTTTCTCAATGATTTCTAGGACAAGTTCGGATATGGGTTACCTGTAGTCAAAAGCAATGTCACCAGATCAAATCAAATAAAAACTTTTTAACACTCTAGAGGTTACAATAAATTATTTCTACGTTAAGTTCGAATCTGAGTCACCTGGCGTAAAAAAACAAGATCATACTGTGAAATAGAAGAAATGCTCTATAGCTCTCTAGAGGCCACATTTTATATACAAAAATGTACACTTTAAATGAAATTTGGTCAGAACATTTGTCTTGATGATTTCTATGTCAAGTTTGAAACCTAGGGTGAAAAACTATGTCAAACGTTCAAATAAAAGGATAATTCAAGTGAGCAATATTGGGCCATGTTGGCACTTTTGCTATTGGGTATTTGTGAAGCTGTGCTTTAGAGATTGCCTTGTTGTTGAATATGGATAATATTGGGTCAAATACTAGGTCAATAGGCCATGTATGATATAGGCTGCATGTTTTACTTGATCGTCATGAAACTTGGTCATAATAATAATAATTGTGATAACATCTATATTGATTTAAATATAGGTGATATCGAACCAAAAATACGTCACCAGATTAAATTTTAGAAAATCATGTCTAGGCAATAGAGGCTGTTTTTTGTATTAGATCTTTATGAATGTTAGTCATAATGATTGTCTCGATGTAGTCTATGTCGAGTTCGAATATTGGTCATCTTGAATGGAAAAGTAGGTCACAAGGCCAACTCTCAGAAAATTCTTGTGTGCACAAAAGGGACAGCAGTTTTTATTGGTTCTTCATGCTTTTGAAGCTACGGTAATGAAGTTATGATGAAATGACGGTGTGTACAGTTTTGCAAGCAAATTACAAAATTGCCATTGGCTGATTATGATCATGATCTTTTGACATATGTATTGTCTTTTGCAGCAATGGTATACAGGTGAGTGATAAAGGGCCATTGTGTCCCTCTTGTTTTACTTTCTAAAATAAATGAAGGCTGCTTGATAGGTTGAACATCAATTAAGGTACACTTGTAACATCGTCAGAATAGTTCCAAGGGTATGTGTATTGCATCATACTATATTTATTTTGACTTGTGGTATTTTTTCTATTTAACAGGATTTGAAAACACAAACAGAACAATCACTTGCTGAATACTCACGAAAGAGTGAAAAGAGGCGGTCTGTAGAGGGTATCCCTCAACAGTTGCGTTATAGAAGCTCGCCAGATTCTTGTATCCAGTCTGACAGTCATGTAGATTATCAAAACAAAACTGCAAAGACTGATACTGATGTTCAAAGTAGTTCTTTGGCCATTCCATCTACATCATTGAATCAGAAGAAGAAAATTCATAGCACAGATAACCAACTTTCAAATTCACAAGATGAATTTCAAGAACAACACTCATTTAGACGAGGGCCAAGTTTTGA
>JAUMHA010387979.1:0-12004 GCA_032359765.1 Saxidomus gigantea
GCACATGGAGAGGACACAGACTGTGAGGCACCTCTTTCGGGGGCATTCGTCACTTGTGAGGGACAGCTCTTGTTGGTCTAGTATTGGTTCTTCCCCAGAACGATGGTGACTGTAAAAATGACCATAAACGGCTGGAGCGGACGGTAAACTCATACAACGAGTGCGTTACTGGTACATGTCAGCGTCATTAAAATTTTCGTTATTATATCGAAATACTATTTTGTTACATCGAAGTACAATTTCATATATAGAAATAACATTTAGATCTAGTACCTGGAAAGAAAAATTATACGTATGTTACTATAAATAGTAACAGTATTGTATAGAGAAAAAGTGTTTTATTCGTCCTCCCGAAGTATTATCAGCTTTTGGCCCTGCAATCGCAAAACTGCCCCAGAAAACGTGCACGTGCAAACGTGACGTAATTTAACGGAAAAAACATGGCTAACGCTGAATGTTACTTCAACGTACACTAGAGACTCTAGCTAACAGAATAATTGATTTAGATGATGAAATAGTCAGAATGCGCGTTGTGAATCGCCATGTTACCGAAGAAGAAGCTCACAACTTCATAGAAAGTAAGCTATAAATCTACAAATATGAAATCAAAGAGCGACGTAAAAAAGATATTGTTGAATAAGAATGATAAATCTTGTTTATATTTGAATTCCGTCTTCCAAGGTATATGTTTCTGCTTTATGTAGTGCCAAGTCAGATCGACTTACAACAGTTGAAAACAAACAGACATAAAATATATATCAATATATAGCCAAGAACACATATCTTACTAGATGTCATACATGTATTTAAGTTGACTGAGCATGGCCTTTATTGATAACCCACTTTAAACCATGATTGGGGCAAGTCAATTTGATTATAGGGGAAAAATGACAAATGGGAAACACATATGTATTATACAGAAAAATTAATGGCTGAGCAGGGTCTTTGAGTGATATTCGCCCCGGTATGTAATAATTGCCCTCGGGCTAAAGCCTTCTTGCAATTATTCCATTACCGAAGGCCCTGCTCTGCCATAAACTATTCTATAAATAACGAAATAATAACAATCCGTTTGAACGAAACAATTTTTCAATATTTCGAAATGATATTGCGATATTTAGAGGATAATACACGGCTGAGCGAAGCAGGGACGTGATAATCGGCCCGCAGGAAGCATAATGGCACGAGGGCTTTAGCCCAAGTGCCATTATGCGACTATGGGCCAATTATACGTCCCGGTCCGGCACAGTCGTGAATTAACGTCTATAATACATATCTTAGGTTTTTAATCAGTATTCTATCATACAATGTGCAAAACTACTAGATGGTAGAACAAAAAGTAATGCAGAGATCATTTTCATTTATTGCCGATGATTTAAAGTTGGTGTTTTTCCTCACTTCCTTTCCTTGAAGTTTTTGTTTTGTTACGCGTTATCTTTTTCCTAGTGTTGATGATATTTTTACTTTCCGGATAAGCTCGTGTGTATCTTGTCACACTCACAATTTAATATCTTTTTTTTATTACTTTGTTTTAATGATCTTTTTTGATCGCGATTCAATAGATTTTACAGTGGCGGCCATTTTATTCAAGAGGTGACGTCATTTGTAGCCGTTGACGTCGCGTGTCCCTTTACTGAGGGCATATTATCGCATAATCGGCCCTCACGCGCGGGCCAATTATTTTATTATGCCCTGACCGTAAAGATAATAATCATAATACAAATTTGTTATATAGTAACATATGTATTATACCGAAATAATAATTCGTTTTAATATAATATTTTTGTTATCTAGGAATAATATTCCGATACATCGGAATAAATTTCAGAATCGCAGTGTCACATATGAACAATAAAGAAAGTAATATTCGATATCTAACTTCATATATGGAGGGAATACAAACTTTAGGACCTTGTGACTTACTATATGTTTAAAAATTACTGGTTTAACATAACTACCTTTGTTTTTACATTTAAGATTTGCCACCGAAATACGACATCAATGAATCAACAACAGTTTCAAACAACATGGAGTGAGATGGAACAAGTAAGTTTGCATAATTAGTATAGAACACAATACCTATTTTTATGACTTACTGAGTGTATATATTAGATAAAACAAATGTATTTTTCCATTCGGACATAAAAACAAGAACATCCTTTATTTTATTATATACTAAACGAAACTTCTAACGCACCACTGCCTTTTTCCTTCTTTATTTAATTATCGAAAATCCCAATTTCTATAAGCTTATTTTAGCTAATGATGCACGAAAGCAAGCATGTCTTGCATTTATGAAAACATTGTGTAAATACTTGTGTTACATGAAATTCAAAATGATTGAGCCATATACTTTCATATGGAGGAGAATTTGAGAGTGGGTTTCGTTTCGTTTCGTTTAGTATATATCTATAAATGTTTAATTAAATTTTCTTCAATATCTGTGCAGTTAAACACAAACTGTACTAAATTTAATGATAAAAGCAATAAGATTCGGTGCATTTATATCCCTTGTCAAAGTATGCAGATCAATGGAAAATACCAATCGGAAACTGTCTTGGGCACATGAAATACTGTTGAAGTATGAATGTCCGTGAAGTTAGCGGCCTAGCGGCCTGGCGGCCTAGCAGAGTGAATTTGGCAGCCCAGAAAAAAAACTGTTATAATATTCCGTTTGTATTGAATAAAAAGAGAAAACTATATACATGTATGTCGTATTGCCAGTGTAATACTCATGCGCATGCTCATAGAAGATCCCCGTTTTTGTTAAGGCTTGAGACAGAAAAAAAGATTGATCTTGTAGAGCTAACACGTGTTGTGTTATATAGTCACATTTATGATATACTACTTGATTAACGTTGTTACAAACATCAACACCATTACAATATCAATTTCAGGTGATGTTACGTTTAGGTACAGGCATTCCATCGCTGAAAGTAAGAATTCAGAACCTTAAGTACGAAAGTTTGGATCCAGATAAAGAAAGAGAGTATCAGAGAAAAATCAAAGAGTGGGATGAGATAGATAAATCACTTCAGAAAACCATTTATGAAATGAATTCAAAACTTCAAGAGTCTATGGAAGAGATCAGTGAAGTAAAGGTACATCTTGACAAGACCGTGACAGGCATTGAAAAGAAAATAGAAACTATTGGAGGGATACAAGAACAAGAAATAAGACGTCTTGAAGAATTAGATATTTTACACAGAACAAAACTGACTGATATCGAATCAAAACAAACAAAATTGGAACAGGATGTCACAGATATTACGGTAAAAGGTAACAACATGGATAACGAATGCTTGGATAGTTACTAAAATTTCTCGAAGAACATAATTTTATTAAGGTTAGGGTAATAGGTAAAGTAATTGTGATATTTATGTTATCTGTACCTCAAATAAAAAGGAATAAATATTTAATATGTGTAACTACGGGAATTCGATTTTCAAATGTAGAGTTTTCACATCAACAATATACCTTCATCTACATTGGACAATACCGCACTATTCGATAGGTATGTTATACCAAAACTTTTCCTTTTTGTTCCACAACTCGGAACAAATACAATGTACAAAATGAAAGTGTTGAATGTGGTCAGCATTTTAGACACTTTCCTTCCTGAAAGAGTTTCCAATTTCCACTGATCGATTGTTTTTCAATTTTATGTTATTGCACGTGTCTGATAATCTTAAGAAGATATACAAATAACACTATTTTAATGAATTAATACACGTATTCTGTTTACAGTGAAAAGTGAAAATGGAACCCGTCAAATATCACCGGAGCTCGAACACTTGTTTTGTAAGTAAAACAATATGCAATTATAGACTAATTTTAAGGTCAATACATAGTTTTGCGGACCTGTTAAAAGTGATATTGACCGAGGACGAAGTGATATTTACCGAGGACGAAGCTCGAGGTCAGTATCATTTTTTCACAGGTCTGCAAAACTATGTATTGACCGAAACATTAGTCTAAAATTGTTATATCGTACACCTCATAAAGAGTAGTGACAATCATGCGAAAATGTAACAGAAATGACGTCTTGAAATCCGTGCAGCCACTAGGTCGAATGAAAGATATATAATGAAAACACAACAGGTCATTAATGTACTTAGTCCGGTATATTTATATCTCCCACCTAATGGTAGGGAGACACATTGTTTTGGTGCTGTCTGTCTGCCACAACATATTGTCCGCGCAACTACTACTAGCCTGGATGGATTTAACTAAAACTTGGTAGAAATGTTTAGCACTGGGTGTTTTTGTCGTCAGAATTGTTTGCTATATTGATTTTTAAATGAGTTATGGAATTTTGAAGATGTTTGGAGTACTTACATGACATCCTGACATCCGCACTCCTTCTCCAATACTACTTTCTAAATTTTCATAAAACTTTGCAGAAGCATCAGCATGAAGTCTATTTGTGCACATTATAATTTGGGGTCACTATCTTAAAGGTTAAGGTCACAGGGACTTAAAAACAGATAATCCTTTCCGTGCTTCTTCTCTACTTGCTCAAAGGTCAAATTTATAGAGATGGGCTACATACGTTATTTTGTGAATAACAATTTGTAGTTTACATTTGTGCATGATATTATTTAATGAAGTACCACCTAATTACTAAATAACTTTGAAAAATACCTTTTCACTAATTATGTAAATACTATACATGTGTATTAATATACCATACTTAATCATTTGTATGAAGTTTACTGTAACGCTTTTGTCTTGGTGGTGTCCGTCGTTGGACTGTCTGTATACATTTCCTTTATAACATTCTACAAGTCACAATTTTCATATGACTTTCATGAATTTTGCGCATAAACTTGCCTGCAACCTGTAGATGTTCCCTATTGATTTTTAATCAGTTGGTCAAATGCCAAGGTCACAATGACCACTGATGGCGTTTCCTTGATAACACTTTACAGGTCAGAAGTTTTATTCGACGTTCATCAAACTTGCTCAGAAGGCTGCAAGTAACATGTCAATGATTTCTATTGTTTTTGGTGTCGGTGGGTGGAATTTCACAATGACCTTCGTTTGATTTTCCTTAATAACAGGTCGCAATTTTCATTCAACCTTATTTAATTTGCTAAGAAATTTGCGTGCAACCTATAAATTATCCCTATTGCTTTTTTGGACAGTGAGTCAAAAGTCAAGGTCACAGTTACCCGAACTTTGAAATAATTTTCTTCTGAACATCTTGAGATCTGTATGACCTACAGTCTAAAACTTTAGGAGGCCTTACTGAGTAGAAGATCCCTACCGTTCATAGGGTCGGTTGTTCAAAGGTCTAGGTCAATGTGACCCGAATTGGGAAAATATTTTCCACTCAATATCTTGAGATCTATACATACACAGTCTTTAAACATCATAGGTTGATTGGTCTTATTGAGTAGATGATTCCTACTGTTTTTGGGAACAATTGACCAAAGGTCAAGGTCAAAAGGTGATCTCTGTTAGATTTTCCTTGATAATATAATATATATCACTATTTTCATTTGACTTTCAGTAAACTTGCACTGCAGTTTGCATGCAACCTGCAGATGATCCATATTGTTTTTTGGTCAGCAGGCCAGAGTGGTCTGAACTCTGAAAATCATTACAGCTAAATATTTTGAGATTTAATTAAACAACAGTCTTTAATTTTCATAGGAGGATTTGTTTTACTGAGTAGATGATCCCTATTGTTTTTGGGGGTCAGTGGATCACTCACCCGAGAGTCACTTGTTTTATATCATACAATTAATGACTAATATTGAGGTCAATACATATTTTGCAGACCTGTTAAAAGTGATAGTGACCGAGGACGAAGTGTATGTATTGACCGAAACATTAGTCTAAAATTATTATATCGTATTCATCATAAAGAGTAGTGAAACTCATGCGAAAGTAAAACAGAAATGACGCAGGTCTTCACATCATTTTCCAGGTCTACACATACTTTTACGAGATAAGCTTATAATGGAATAAAATTACACATCTACTTCCCTGAAACTAGAAGGCCTTAAGCTTAGATATTTAACATATAGCATTGCCTAGTGAACCTCGATCAAGATTGTTCAAATCCTTACCCCTTGGTCAAAATTGACACCACACTTGATTTTACATAGGATTATTTACGAAAAGCATATGTTTCTCTTTCTCTAAAACCACAAGGCATAGAGCTTAGATATTTGGCATGTAGCATTGCTTAGTTGACCTCTACTAAGATTGTTCATATCATGACCTCTTTGTCAAAGGTAATCCCGCTAGGGGTTACATGAATTCACCAAGGTTTATACAGTAAAACATGTGTTAAAGACCACCTCCAAATAAAGACTACCCTGCGAATAAAGACCGACAGAAGATCACAGTCCACTATGCATCTATTGAAGAAACTCCTGTGAATAAAGACCCCTGCAAACAGTGGTCTTTGTTAACAGGTTCGACTGTATATTGAAAACTTATAAAAGCTTTTTGTCTTAAACCACATGGCAAAGAGCTTAGATATTTAGCATGAAGCAATGCCCTGTTGTTCTCTATCAAGAGTGTTGTATCATGACCCCCGGGTCAAATTTGACCCTACCCGTAATCACGTGATTTACATAGATTTTAGTATTGTCCATCTTCAAGACAAACTCTTATGTTCTTAGCAATCAATCAAAATAGACAATACAGAAATAACCAAATTGCTTATTATACGTTCTTGACAAAGGCAACTGTCGAAACTTTTGTTTCAATAGTTGTTAGCTCAACTGGCACAAAGTGCCAGAGTGAACAATTAGAATCGCTCATCGTTCGGCGTACGTTCACATTTTCCTGCAAACGACTTCTCCTGTAAAACCACTTAGCCATTTTTGGTGCACTTTAGCAGAGATGTTCCTTGCATGATGCTCCCTCATAGTTGTTCAAATAATTCCATTTAATGCACAACTCTGGTTGCCATGGCAATGGAAAGAAACACTTTAAAAATCTGCTTCTCAAGTACAGGAAGGCCCAGAGCTTAGATATTTGGCATGTGGCATTGCCTGAGTTACACCTCTACCAAGATTGTTTTAAGTCATGACCCTGGCTAATATAGGAAAACACTCTAAATAATTATGTTCTTTGAAACCACAAGGCACAGAGCTCAGATATTTAGCATGTAGCATTGCCTAGTTGATCTCTACCAAGATTGTTTAAAATATGACCCACATAGATCATATTAATACTTAAATTAATCCTATAACAGAGAAAACCAATTTGTCTTAAAATAGCATTGCCACAAGCTGTTTCATAACAGTAGCTAAGGGAGACAATAAAACAAATTACTGACATTTGTAAAGTGTTGAGTAGTCTCCCTTTTCTCTATTGTTGTAACATAGGCTATGTTTAGAAAAACGTAAAAAAAAGGCCATGATGACCCGATATTGCTAATCCTGGGTACCAGTGCACTTACCTAAATAAGTCACTGGTTGCTAAGGAAGTCACTTATTCCAAGGGGAAGTCAGTGGTTGTTAGGGAAAGCCAGTGGTTGTTAAGAAAGTCACCGGTTGCTAAGGAAGTAAGTGGTTGTTATATGAACTCACTGGAAGCTAGGTTTCTCCTATAACTCTATATAAAATCAAGGGACCAACTTCCCGCGGGCATGGTCAATTTTGACCTCAGGGGCATGATTTGAACAAATAAAGAGAGGACCACTACACAATGTTCAACACTTAACATCTAAGCTCTTGGTTTTGGAGAAGATTTTTAAGTTTTTCTATACCAAGTGAACCCTCGGAAAGGGCCAATTTTGACCATGGGGGTTTGATTTGAACACACTTTAAAGAGGTCCACTAGGCACTGTAACACACTGAACATCAAGGCTCTAGACTTTGTGGTTATGGAGAAGATTTTAAAAGGTATTCCTATACATTTGTATATGATTATGTTAAACAAGTGACCCCTCTGGGCTGGACCAATACTGACCCCAGTTGCATGATTTGAATAAACTTTGAAAAGATTCGTTGGACACTGTTACACACTACTAGACTTTGCGGTTTCAGAGATTATGTTTTTAACAGGTTCTCATAAAGAGGTCGTTGTCAAATAAGTGACCCCCTAGTCACTTGATTTTATAAATGCTTATATAGAAAAGATTTTAAAAATCTTCTTCTCAGAAACCACAAGGCCTAGAGTTTAGATATTATCATGCAGTATTGCTAATGGACGTCTTCCAAAATTGTTCCTAATATGACCCGCGGGTCAAAATTGATCCTGCCAAGGGGGTCACTTAACATATGCTTAAAAAGGTAAACTTTAAAATGTTCTTTTCTCAAACTATAAGGCTTAGATATTAAGCATGTAACATTGCCGAGTAGACCTCTATCAAGTTTGTTCAAATCAAGACCTCCGGGTCAAAATCTAGCCGACCAGGGGGTTTTGATTTTACGTAAGCTTATTTACGCAGAACTTTAAAACTCTTGCCTAAAACCATAAGGCCCAGAGCTTAGATATTTTGACTATTGCATTAGTATGTAGTGGTTGTTTATGAATACCGGTATTGTTCAAATCAGGACCTACGGTCAAAAAAATCCTTCTGCTATTGTTGACCTTGTGTTATAAGCAATGGTAGCCATATGAGCGATATAGCGATATAGGGCCATCGTTGATATTTTGTTTAACACAGGTTTTAAAAATATAGGTAAAGCAAATTACCAGTCCTATATTCAATACAAGTTTACATGTACTTATCTAAAAGTTAAACATTGGACAAATTTGGCCTCCTTTTTAAAGTTCAATCATTTCTAACTTATATTTGTTTAACATTATCCTATCATATATTGTAGCAATGACGAAATTGTATATGGAAGATACTGAACGTGATGAAGTCTATGTGGAAACTTCCGCTCATGTAAATGCAAAAGAGATTTTGAAGAAGAGGCATTGCTTGATATTGACCGGGCTCCCTGGTGAAGGCAAAACTACCATGGCTACAAAATTAATATCTGAAATAGCAAATCCTGATACCGTTTTAAAACTAAGTGAACCTTCAGACTGGAAACTTTTCAATCTAAATCAAATTTCTAAACCAGGCCTGATATTCATCGATGATATTTTTGGAGCAGGTTGTTTTGATGAAAGTTTGCATCGAGGATGGTCAAAATATTTGCCTGACATCGAAGAAGCTGTTCGAAAGAAGAAATTAAGTGTATTAATAACAACTCGTCATTACATTTTGGAAGAAGCTAAAGAAAAAATGTATCGGTCACAATTATTTAGTAATGAAAATGTGATTATTCTTGATTCAACAAAACTTAATCGTTCCGAGAGAACGCAGCTACTGAAAAATCACCTCAAACACGAAGAAAAAGAGTTTGTGTCTAGTTTCATTCAGCAATGCGATTCAAAATATTTGGCTTCTACAAGTCCCAGGTACCAGTATTTACCGTCAAGTGGGTTTACAGACATAAGTTCTTACATTTGGGGTGACAAAAGAATTGGCTTTCCGGAGATCGTCAGCTTATTCGTACGGAATGAACAGCTGTATAAACAAGGAGCCGCCTTCTTTCAGAAACCAGCTGCATTTTTCAAACAGTGCATGGAAGACCTTTTCCGAGATGAAGAAAAATATCTTGCATTGATATTGATTTGGACACAACCTGACAAAGTGTTGCAGGTGAGAGATCTTGAGCTACCTGGCATTTCAAAAAATATTGAGAAAATAATTGAACTGTTTGGTTTCGGGTTTAAATCAGACTTGAGTAAAGTTCTTCGTAAATCATTACGATATCACAGGAATGGTTTCTTGAAATTTGATGCCAAATCTGGTACGTATTCATTTTGGCACAACATTATAAAAGATATGGCAGGCCTTGTTGCAAGCAAAGAATATCCCGAAGCAATACTTGAATGTGCAGATAAAGAATTCATCATGCAGTATGTCACAACAGATAAAGAAAAAGATGACGGGTTTCATTTCTATATAGAAGATTACAGATTTCAACAGCTCTTTAAAATCATCTCCGGTAAAGTCATGTACAATTCATCGAAATTCCGCCGGCACTTTGACAGTAAATACATAGATGGAGTATACGACGAGTATGTTTTAAATGTACTAGAATTTAAAAATAAGACATTTAATGTCTCGAGTTTGCGTCATGACTGTTTCAGCAATAGGTCGTTCATTGCTTTGTTTTTTGGAAGTGCAGTTGGAAAAGTTATTGCATCAAGGCGTGTTGCTACATTGTCAAAGAAAATTATTTCACCTAATGGCTTTGACCTGGGGTGGCAGCAAAATGAAATATTTCTTCCAACCCTGGCACTGACAGTTGGAAACGTTAAATTGATGGAAGAATTTTTGAAGAATAAGTTATATCGAGAATCTATGGTGTCTTCTCAATTTTTAGTATTGTCGTTATTGATTGCAGCACACTGTGGATTGGAATCTGCTGTTGATATGTTACTAGATTATGGGACTGTTGTAAATGAAAATATCGTATCAGTTGCTGCTGTAAAGGGAAATGAAAAAATACTCGAAACTCTTTTGGAGAGAGGCAGAGAAAAAGACGAACTTTTAAATACCAGCAATCCATTGATTGCAGCGGTTAGTCAAGGACGTTTATCATCAGTAAAAATCCTTATTAATTATGGCGTTGATGTTAACCTTCGGGACGAAAATGATTTGTCGGCATTAGATGAGGCAGTTCTCTGCAGACGGTTTGAAATGTGTCGGTTATTGCTTGAAAAAGGGGCCAATGTAAACGCCAGAGATACCAACTATAAAAGAACTCCTTTGCATATAATAGCGGATTTAGGCAGAAGGGAAGCACCAGCAGGTAAAAGGGAAGACGTTCTAAATATAGTACAGTTGTTGACCGAGAACGGTGCTTCAGTTTCCATGAGGGATTTTCGAGGTCATTATCCTATTCACTGTGCCGCAATTCGTAAACAAAATGATATTGTAGAAAAGCTGTTGAAAGCAGATATATCGCAGGCGTCTCTAAGAATAAAGTCGTACGGCAACAGATCGTGTATTAAGGGTATGGACTTATTTCATATAGCAGTGTGGAAGAATAACATTCAATTAATCGACATACTACTACAAAACGATACAATGATTGATCCAAATATCCAAGATTTTTATGGAAGGACACCGTTTTATCGTGCTGTTTACGAAGGAAAGCAAGAAATCGTGGAAAAACTTGTAAGAGTGGCAAATGTAGGACTAGCAGAAAAGACGGGTTATACTCCATTACATGCTGCTGTTTTAACAAGAAACACTGAAATGGTTAAACTGGTTTGTCCATTTGCGGATGTGAATGCTAAAGACAAATATGGGAAGTCACCAATACATATCGCTTGTGAAATAAATAAGCCAAACATATTTAAAATACTTGCCAAAGACCATCGAGCTGATATTCGCATGCTTACCAACAAAGGTCAAACAATATTTACTATTTTGGAAAAGCAAAGAAATCGCAGAATTGGAGAATTTCGACAAATTGTTGAAAGCATTGATAACGAATTTGCATGTAATTGGGAGCAATTGTCGTTAAGCTCATCTGTAGCTAGAGGAAATGAGGTTACGACTGCATAATAATATATTCAGTAGAACGGAATATTTGTGACATTTACATGTCAAGAACAAACAAATAAACAAAACAAAAAACCGGTATCTGTGTCACGGCTGGCTCAGCAGGAATAGGTTTCCTCAGCTGCTGAATGTAGCGTGGCAACACATTTATGTTAATGAAAGTCGTAGGTCCGACCATTTTGGGTCTGAGCCGGGAACAGAACTCACAGGTGACATAATCATCTTGAAAACATTACATTTATCAAAGATAAATATTTATTTCATCATAAAGATGTGACTGCTATACACTGTCTTGTGTAGATGGCAAATGCATTTTTCATTAAACATGTATAAAGTTGTAAACAATTCTAACATGACTCGCGATTTTGTCTCTATATACAAAGAGAGAAAAATTATGTTATATTAAACCATAAACAACGCGGGAACCGATATGCTGTAAACATGACGTCATATTGCGCCGCA
>JAUMHA010387990.1:0-24521 GCA_032359765.1 Saxidomus gigantea
CGATATAGCGTGAATATTTCGACTGCAAGACAGACCTATTTTACATCATATATAGCAAAAAGCCCTTACGCACAATTAGTTGGGCTACTTGCGATACTGTATTTTGATAAAAACTGCTGTGTACTCTATCTTTTTTAAGGATACTTCTAATCGGTCAATAGCTCATAATGTTTAGCTAATTTTTATTGTATATGACTAACCGACAATACAGTAAATAAAATTTATATTGTATTACTAAAAGTTATTTACATTTGCGACAATAGCTTCTGTTTAAAAGGTGCAATTGCTGTTGAATCAGAATGTGTCCAAATATCAGTTTGTTTTTGTTGGTTGGTGAAAAAATCTAAACAAATAAAAGTTATAAATTATAATATCATATAAAAGTGTTATATTACGGAAAAGATACATTTGGAATCTGGCAAAAACTACATTAGCTGTTGGGAAATAAATATTAAGAAAACTTTATTAAATCTGATTTCTTTTATGCAACTTTCTTATATTCATTTCTATAATGTGATGGGCCACAGGCGAAAGTGATTTGGATAACCACGGATATTTTCCTCGGTTGCAAAAATCTTGCAAACAAGTCTCACCAACAGTGATACCTTGGTGATTTGTAAAATAAATTCTAGGGTTTCCAATCTATGCGTAAACAGGTCCGTGATATCTATTAGTAAATCTAATCTACATCTGTCAGCAGGCCAGCCATGGGTATACTCCAACTATTTTGATGCAAATTCTGGGAGCTATTGAGCTAATTTCAGATTTCTAGGGAAATATTTCCACTGTCGTCAAACAATAGCACCTCAAGCACCTGCCTATTAAGGCCATTAAGGGAGATAATTTCAAAATCAACTTGATACTTTCTAAGTGTTACTGTGAAGAAGTATAAGGTTTCCTAATTAGAATTAATCAATACATGTATAATCATATTGTATGAAATGTTTAGTAGACAGCAGCAGTGTTGTTATAACACCCAATCCAAAATTCTGGCATTTCTGTATACATGTGTATTCTTTGTTTTCAGAGTTTTAAACTGTTATAAGTGGAGTTTGTATTTCATTAGAGCATTCCTTTTTACTAGATATTTAACCATCATTTTGTGTAACTATTTGATACTATTCAGATTGTTTTGGTTTTGCATTTTATTTATTTTTCATGAAATTATTGTCTATCTGTTTTAGGTTTCTGTGATGTGATTGTCATCTGTTGAAAGAGTTGAATGAAAGTGGTTTAGATATAAGTCAAGCAACTGAGATGACATCATTAACATGTAGGCTTGCATTTCATAACCGTGGCATTTCCCAGTGGTTGCAACATATCCCTAGTCACTTCAGTGTTCTGTACCCTGTATGCACCTTCACAACCTCACAGACATGTACCATTGGTTACCGGATACAGGATAACATCCGGGACTGTTACTCCCTACTTAACGTGTCCGAGGGATGTTCACAAGTAGAACTGAAGCAAGCTTACCTGAGCATGGCCAAGCTATATCACCCAGACAGTCCGTCTACCTCAGCAGACCCTAAGAAGTTCAATCAAATCAAGGAGGCATATAAAACAATAAAGGTACATGATTGTATCACAATTTTAGCCTCATAGTTATAAAAATGAAAGTGTATAAAAATCTACTATATTTGAGGAAGTGACTGACATGTGATTCTAGCCCAGTACAGCTAATTGTTTGTTAGTTGAGATAATCTGTAATTTGTGTACATGTTAATACCCTTTTCTTCCACAAAGTAATAGTGGGATTTGGATCCAACACAAAACTCTCAGAATTGGCTATTCCAACCATTACAGAATCTTTTTAAAATGCATTGATTTAAATTAAATGCAACAGGTATGAATACCAAGCTTCCCGTAACAGTGGTGTTGTGATCTGGAACTGTATACTGCTGTAAATGAGACAAGCAGTAACGTTCTCTCTGTGTAAGGAGATCATGTTTGTTTATCATTTTATAAGTTACATCAAATTAACATTAGTAAACATTCTAGATGTGATTTACAGATGAAAAAAAGAATTGTCAAGGAAAAAGATTCTGTTATATTTTTTAATTGACTTGTACTTTCTTTTGTAGTCCAAGCTGGAGGAAAGAAACACACTGAGCCAGTATTATGTAGATGATGATGATGATGATGAACTGGGTATCAGACCTGCACAAGCTCAGCATCGACAGTATCTTGACAACGAGGTAACATACTGCTAGTAACACCGATATATTTCATGACATGCTATTCTCACACAGCACACATTCGCAGAGCATGTATTTATTTGGGATATTTTGAGGCATACATAAAATTATTCAATTTGACGCTTGAAAATTAGGGATAGTCATAACAACATTCAATAACCTTTCTCCATGGTATCAAATAGACTACACATCAACACATATGTTGATGTAGAAAGTTGTATGCCAAGTTGCCAAATATGCAGTGAGGTGTTTGGTAACATTTCAGTTTTATTCACTAAAAAATCCTGGTTTTACTAATGTTACTAATATGGTAGTACAATATCTTTTCTAAAGCTGGATTTCTCATTCTCTGGCAAAGTGATAGGAAAACCTACCTTGCACTGAAATCTGTGTACTAGTGACATAGACTGAAATATATGTGTTAGCAGGAATCTATGTGCATATCTGTGTACTAGTGACATAGACTGACATATAAGTGTAAGCAGGAATCTATGTGCATACATCTGTGTACTAGTGACATAGACTGACATTTAAGTGTAAGCAGGAATCTATGTGCATATCTGTGTACTAGTGACATAGACTGACATATAAGTGGAAGCAGGAATCTATGTGCACATCTGTGTACTAGTGACATAGACATATAAATATAAGCTAACATTTAAACTTGAAACATTGAGTACAAATTTTACTTATATAGCATGGATGTTGATCTAAGGGACATCTGAGGCAGGTAAGCCATGCTTCAATATAGTTCAGCTGTCAGTTCCATACTTGAGATTTGTTTGTAGATCATTTGATGAAGTGTTCTGCCAGTTTATTTGAAATGTTTTACTATCAGTATAGTTTGAGTATCTTCGTGTATCTTTGTCACATTGTTGGATTAATTAAGTTCATGACTGTGTGACTGTGTGTTTGGTATTACATCGCAGGGGTTTGGATATGGTACTAGAGCACAAAGGCAGAAACAGTATGAACAACTGCGTGTCAGTAAAGCCCAGCAGAATGTCTTCAAATATAAAATCAAACATATAATGCCAGAAGGGGACAATGCTCTTGTAGTGAAGGATCAGAAGGCTGCAAAGAAAACAAAAATGAGGTGAGTGGTCAGCCATCATCTCTGAATTTTAGTACATGATTTTACATGCTGCATTGCTATAGATTCTTAGCCTTGGTCCCTCAGTGATAGCCTACCGGTAAGGCAAATTGCTTGCTTCAGTCTCTAAGTGACAGGCTTAGTCTCTCAGTGTAAGCCTGAGGTATATTACTTGTGTCAGCCTGTACAAAATGGCCTCAATCTTAGTGACATTAGTTTCTAATTACCACTTTTAATGGCAAAAATGAAATTTTATGATATTTTTCCTTAAACAACCTCTACTCAATAAAGCAAGCACTAAGACAGCTCTTGTTAGTTAATGTTGTCTTATGTTGTACTGGTATAAAACTTAGTTGTCACAGATGACAGAATAGATATGTATCTTATTTAAAAAAGACTACCATAATATGTATTTCACAAAGTTAGATGATTCAAACTTGTTCATAATAAAATTGAGACCTGTATTCATATTTAGGTTCAGGAGTGGAGAAGGAAGCAATTACAGACAAACAAATTTCACAAGTTAACAGTTTTTCATGTACTGTTCCATTCCCTTTCTTATACAAATTTTTCAATTTTGCTTTATTGCCAGTACTCTTCTGTCACAGTCATAGATGTAGAAATATTATTTGCCAATGTTTCATTTTAAATTTGCAGTAACACAATAGACCGTCTGGTAGAGGATATGATCCAGGAGTCCATGTCCAAGGGACACTTTGACAACCTGCCTGGGGCGGGGAAACCTCTTGACTTCAGCAAAGACAATCCCTTCATGGACCGGACTACACAGAAACTCAACCAGATCTTGTTGGATGAGGACTTACTGCCTCCTTGGATTTCACAGCAAAAAGAAATCAGGCATGCACTTACAGTTTGTCTTTTCAGCTGTTAGGACAACTCAAAATCTGGGGTAGTTTAACGTCCTCCGTCCGTCCACCATTTCCTTTAAACGACATCTTCTCCATTTGGAAAATGTTGATGAAACCTGGTAGTGATGTTCCTTGTATAAAGCTCTATGAAAGTTGTTCAAAGAACTCCATACCATGAAGAACTCTGGTTATAATGGCAAATGGAAGGCCCAGAGCTTAAATGTTTTTCATGTAGCAATGTCTAGTAGACATCTACCAAGATTGTTTAAATCATGACCCAGGGCCATAATTGACCACGGCTGGGGAGTCACTTGGTTTACATAGGAATATATAGTAAAAACAATAAAGATCTTCTTCTCTGAAACCATAAGACCTCCAAAGGCCACACGAGCATAGATATGTGGCATGTAACATTGCCTAGTTGACATTGCCTAAGATTGTTCAAATCATGACCCCCCGGTGAAAACTGACCAACTTTGGGTCACTTGATTTAACATAAGCTTGTATATAGGGAAAACTTAACTTGTTTAGAACCTCAGTTTCAAGATCTGAGATATTTAGAATGTTCCATGATGTAGTGGACCTTGTTCTAATGAGGACCCCAGGGTAAAAAGACTCTTTCTGCTATAGTTGACTTTGTATTATACCAATGGTAGCAAGGTTAACAATATAGGGCCATCATGGCCTTCTTGTTTTTGATAAAGAATATATCATGAGAATTCTCTATGGCAGTAAACATGAAAACAGAAAATAGTTCTAAAGTAGTTGATTGTAAAATGCTAGGTACCCTTGCTTGTATGTATGGTTATTATCAAATGTGTGCTACCAAGAATAAGCTTTTTAGCCATGCAGTAGTTTACTTAAAAAAATTAGAACTTACACAATCATGATCAAGTTTGAAATGAATGTCATTATAAGTTTATAACAGTGTTTATTGTTATGGTTACATTTTTCATTTTCAAAATTTTGTTTTAACACATTTTAGAAGCATGATATAAAATAAGTTAATTTATAAAGTGGACTTTTTCCATTTAATCAAAGTTACTTATTACAAGGTGCATTTATAGTTTGCTTATCATATGATTTGTTTATCTTCTTTCCAGAATTGACTTCCAGAAATGCACAGAAAAACTTGCTGTAGACATGAAAAGACATCAGGACCACCCTTCATCTAAAGACAGTGAGAAAAATTTATCACATGCAGCGGAAACATTCAAAACTAGCTTAGATGATATAAACGTCAAAATCTTTAATTTTAATCTGATAGTTCCAATGCTAAATAAACAAATGATGCCTTACAACTTTGAAAAAGAGTACAAGAGAGTGTGTACAAGCTTTGACATGTACCTGCCAACGGACACACGAGGATTTGCTGGTGCTAGTTATATAGAGCAGTATCAACCCGTACAAACAGTTTCATTAAAAGATCTTTGGACAGGGGTGAAAGACATATTTAGAATTATTAAGAAAACGTAATCTGTGATAAGCCAGGTAACAAACGGCAGGAAATTGTTGTTGTTCTTTTAATTATTTATTGAATATAGTTATACTTGTTAAGAAAATCAAAAGATAAATTATCCTACATTTATTTCTAGTTTCCAGTATGTTCTATGTTTGAATAAGTTAATGAACTGTTTTTGACCTAAAAACAAAAACAGGAGGATTAATATACATCTTTCATCTCAAGGGAGACAACTCTTCTGGTTGTTCCTGCCGAATCTTTTTTAATTAGGCAGGAATGTAGAAGTTGAGGTGGACCATGTACTATGAGGTCCAAAATCTGCATTTGAATTTAATGCCTGCTTTCAGCATATATGGTTTGACCCATCTGTTAACTACTCTTTAACACTGGTTTAATAGTGCTATTTACCAACCTTTCACTGTATCTTAGAGAATTTGTACACATATATTCAAACAAAACCTGAACTATACACAACGATTTGTTCTTTGTGTAAGCTTTACAGCATGCTTCCCTGGCCTAGTATGCTTCAGAATATGATTAGGGAAAATGGTAACTTAACATTCTGATTATTTTATGTCAGAGATCTCAACTAAGTGCAATGTTTGACAAGGCTGTGCTGTCAGCAAGAGAAACAACATACATAATTTACATGAAAGTTGTAGTAAAGTTGTGTCATTGAGTTTCCCTATGAACGATATCACTTTTATCTATATCCCAGATGAGTTTTTATCTTTGTAAAGCTGGTCTTTCAATAAAGGCACCTTTCATATTCGTTATCATTTAATCACATTTACTGAAGTCTATGTTGCTGCAATGTTTCAAAATAACACAAGATTCAGCTAGTCCTAAAGTTTTGTGTAAAGTGTATTCCACCATGAAATAATTTTGATATAATGTTAAACACTTGATTGATACTGGGCCGAAACAGATTAGTCTGCTCCTCACAGATCTGGATCTATTTTTCAATATAGCAGTGCTTGTGTTTTGTGCCTTAAAATCCGCCATGGGTTAAGGATAAGTGTCCTTGCTCTCTTTGGTACACCATGTTGTCTGAACGCTTCCCTGATATTCAAAAAGCTCCTAAGTTCATCTTCTTCCTTGGTCTAGGTCGAGTTTGAATATGGGTCAATCAAGGTAAAAATCTAGATCATACAAAAACCTTGTGTATGCTACGGTCTGCATTTTTCACCGGAACTTCATGGAATTTGGTCAGAAAGGCTGTCTTTATAATCAAATATGGTGGAGATCAAATATGGGTTATCTTGGTTTAAAAACTACAAATGTAGGTCACCAAGTAAATTTATTGAAAAACTTGGTGAATGCTATACAGGTGACATTTACAACATAGTCATCATGAAAATAGGTCAGAGTGATCAAAAGCTCAATGATTTCTAGGCAAACTTGAGTATAGGTTGCCTGGGGTAAAAAAACTAGGTCACACGGTCATATCAAAGAAACACCTTGTTAAACACACTAGAGGCCACATTAATTCCCTAATTATCATGAAAGTTGGTCAGAATAATTGTCTTAATGATTTCTAGTTCAAATCGAAGTCAATAGGGGTGCATATAACAAACTAGGTCACAAGGTCAAATAAAAAAAAGATCTTGTCAATACTCCAGAGGCCACATTTAATTTCCAATCTTCATGAAAATTGGTCAGAATGTTTGTCTTGTCTTAGTCAAAGATAATATTTGTGTTTATGATAAATAGTTTATGGTTGAATTTTGGTCAGATTGGGTCATAAGGTCTCAGGTGAGTAATATAGGGCCATCTTGGCCCTCTTGTTGGAAGTTTCCAACTTAGATTTTGATTTGAACAATCTTTATAGAGGTCCACTACATACTGCTACATTCCAAATATCTAAGCCCTGGGCTTGTGGCTAAAGAAAAGAGTAGTTTTCCCTATGTAAGGCTTTGTAAAATCAAGTGACCTGCCGGACATAATTTCATCAATCTTGATAGAGGTCCACAAGACAATACTACATGCTGACTAAGTGACTATCTAAGCTTTAGACTTTGTGATTTCAGAGAACATTTTTATAAAGTTTTTCCTATATAAATATATAAAAAGTCAATTGACTCCCTCCCCATCCACTCAGTGGGGTCAATTTGTGACATAATTTGAACAGTCTTGGTAGAGGTCTACTAGACCATGCTATATGCCAAATATGCAAGGCCTTTCAGCTTTTGAGAAGTAGATTTTTTAAGTTTTTCCTTTCCATTGCCATGGCAACCAGAGTTCTGCATGAAATAGAATTATTTGAAAAGCTTTGATAGAGCTTCATGCAAGGAACATTCCAGATTCATGAATATTGACCAAGTGATTTCAGAGGAGATGTCATTCTAAATAAGGAAAAAAGTGAACTGACAGTGAATGATCCTAATAGCTCAATCTGGGACATAGCACCAGGTAAGCTAATAAAACAAGAAAACCAAGTGGATTCTATTGTACATTTATTTCTTGAAATGATTATTGCAAATTAAGTTTCACACATCCATTACTTATACAAGAAAACAAACTTAATAGCATCCAGGTGTAGATGATTTTATAACACATGTTGTAGATCTGATCCTCACAAAATACTGTAAAGAAACCATCTAATTGAGATATGATGCAGCACATGTCAGATATCTACAGTTAAACACATTTATATGATGGAACACCATTCTGTACTGTCTGTAATAAATGGCAGAATAATTTCTTTCTGCAAAAAACGATTTCAAAAGAGCCATTTTATGCAATTTTGGGGAAATAAAATTTGACTGAACCACTCAGTCCTTCCAAAACATTAATTGTGAAGCTTGAATAAACAAATTATTCAGGCAGGGTGGGTGTAAGAGTCCTTCTTAATTAACAGAAATATACAAAACATAAAAATAAATAGATTTGATACAAAACACTACATGTTTTATGAAGTTTCCCACAAAATGTTCATTCACATTGCACACTTTCTGTATTTTGTCCAAAAATGGCACAACAGCTGATTATCTGTACATTCAGTGAACTGTCAGACAATCACACAAAGAACACAGTGATATCACAGATCTCCCTCCTCAAACACTTAACTCTCATCTGGAAAAAAGAAAATACTATGTTAGTTACTATACAAATAAAATAACTAATTTCATATTTTAGTTAATGGCAACATGAGCTTATGGTTTCCCTATGTTGCACATAAATGATGATATGATAATTGTGAGTATAGATCAATTAAGTGAGAAAATCTATGTATTTCAGGTATAAGTAACAACTGCTTAAAGTTTTTATTGCTTACACATGCTTTTTCATCTGATCTGAGGAAACACCAGCATCAATCGTGCCAGTTTCACACAGGTAAACAGAATTGAAAGTTCAACCTCAGCATTCAAACATAATCAATTAAGACCTCTCATTTTTATTGTTTCATAAATTTTTAACACAAAAACATTTTATTAGGTACCGGTAAAGATTATTTTTGTACAACACCCATCAAAAAGGTTTTGATCGAGGGGTGTATAATTATTGTGAATCTTCTTGGTTTTAAATTTAAGATCAACCCTTCAAAATATTGCCCCTTGACTTTCATGCATTTTTGTAGTCGTGAAATCCAAAATCTGAAAGCTGCAGAGTAGTCTTCCCTATGTATAATCTAAAGTAACTGGATAGCAACCACATCTGAGTGCAGATTTGGACAAATTATGAGGCACAGCTAACATCTTTTTCTTCTGAGAAAGAGGAAAAAGTGACATTGACTGAGATCAGGAAAATATCCTGAATGATTAACTTGGATCACCAGTCCTGTTCATCCCTAAAAAATAATTGATCTGACTCACCTTTAGACAGTGTCCATTAACATGAAAGATTTCCCATAATAGTTATGTAGCTCGTTAAAAATATGCTGTGCAGGTATTTGACGTAAAGGACAGAACACTTAAATGCACGCTCTAATCTTAGATTTTTCATCACCTTTCATAGGAACTTGTAAATTTGGCCAGAGTATGTGACTACACTTAATACCAAACTGAATGACTTAGAAAGGATTAAATGGAATTATATGAAATTTTGCATGGTGACTCTAGATGACTTAGTTTTCCTTCAAGGAAAATCATGTGCAAAATGCTTGTCAAATGCCTACAGAAACATTTTACTATCAAAACTTTCAGAACAGTCCTCATACTAGAACTGTTCTAGGATTCATACTTACTTCTCTTATATGTGTATTCTAGAGCACTAGATATAGTACGCATGTCTGTTTCAATACTTTTTGCCCAGTTCTCAACATCTCCTATTTCCTGTAATATATGATCCAAGCACTGCACACAGTAACAAAAAAATGTCTACAAAACTGTTCTTTTCTGGTTACATTCCGGAAATCACAAGTTTAATCATCAAGTGGTTTAGTTTAAAACTTAAAAGTATGATCAAGGCCTTTACAGTATAAAAGCGAAGTGTCCCTACACATTTCTGTAATGAAGTAGCACAACATAGTTACAATGTTACATGTGAAAGAACAGCAGTGCTTCAACTTGTCCTTTCTGCTAAGGTAACAGTTTGCAAACAACTTTATCCATGTTCATGTGACTACATTGATTTATTTTATTAGATATAAATGAGGTCTTATTGTAAGAAATATGAATCCATTTCTATCTTTTTAGCCAGGCATACAATAAAACTATGACTTTAAAATTATGAAAACTCTTCACTGATAAAATCAAAGCAAGTCATTTCAAAATTGTATAACCTGTCTGTCTATATGAACCACAGTGATGGTTTTATTGCTAAAGAAAGATTTCTGTAGCATTTATCTTAGAATTTGTAAGGCAAAATATGATGCAAGTAGAACATAAGCCATTTAAAAAGAATCACAACCTTCAATGCAGTATTGAAATCTTCAACAAGTCTGAGCCATTGTACAGTCTGTTTGGAGAACTGCGTTGCATTAGACTGAAGTATCTTGGTCTCCGTGTCCAATTTCTTCTGATTCACGTAAGCATTTGCCACACTGAAACACATTCAAAGAAAGCCAATATTAGAAGCTGGTGTTATATCACTGAAGTAACAATGTACATTTTGTAAATATTTTAGCTCTGGGTCAATGAAGTCTTCATCCTGAATGATTCAAGAGCAAGGACATTACCTTAGCTTGTGCCTTAAATACAAGTACTGTACAGTGAGTAATCAGTTATAGAAGTGATCGCCGTGACGTCACTCGCCAAGATTGATACACTATCTGGTGGGCAGTTGTGTTTACAATGTTTATGAACTGGAAAGAAATGTTTGAATTTTTATAACTTTTTTGCTATCTAACAGATTTTAAGAATTCAAAAAGATCTGAAATGCTCCTGATACTCATATATTCATTTCATATTACACTAGTGACTATCTTTTTAAAATGAATTACAGTTTTTAATTGCACTTATGGTAATTTTTCATAATGGCATGTAGCCACTATAACCACTGATAAAAACAGTGCAAGTTACACGCTCGCATTTTTTTCCAGTTATTATTTTTATCTAATATTGAAAATAATAAATAAATTGTGGGTTTTATCAATATTAGCTTTTCAATCATACAAAACTTGTTAAAACATCTTTTGTTTTAAGAAAGTTATGGCTGTTTAAAAACACCACTAACAATACACAAGGTCTTTCAAAAATACTGACTACTGACTGCTGCCTGCATGAAGAATCTCTCAGCATTAGAAAATATTGCAATATGGCGTTTTGTTTGCAAACAGGACCATGCCTATAAGATACTGTATGTTTATCTAATTATACTATACCCTGCATTCAGGTGATCCACCAAGGAATGTGTCAGCGCTGATGCTGCAATAATTGCCTCCCTTTTCTTTTTCTCTGAAACAAATAAATATGGAAAACATGATTTTTTCTGAAACAATTATACAAGTAACTAATTGTCACTAAAAAAATACAAATGCCTAAATTATCTTCTAATCAAGTTGATACACTTGGTATATGGACACCAGGAAATAATATATACTTAGTCTATGAGTACTGAAATAATGTTGATTGAAACGTGTCAGTTTCTGCTAGTAGGGAAGTGGCATAGTGATCATCACAGTGAAATTTGATTTTGTGTATCATATGTCACATGCAAGTTTGTTTCCATATATAAGACTAGCTCTGGTAGTAGCCAATACTAAAACAGGCAACAAAAATTAAATTAGCTCAAAGAAAATTTAATTGGCTATAGCCACTAATTACTAAATATGTGTTTACAGCATTACAAGGAAAAAATGAACCAGTTCTAGCCCTGCATGCCCTAAGTAAAATTAACATTATTTACTAAGTTCTTAATGAGCAACTAACAAATAATCATGAAAGATGAAAAATAGCTTCATATAATGTGAATATATGTATTGATCACAAAGGCTATAGAATCTCTTGTCAGTAATGCTATATTCTTCTGTCTTGACATGACTCATGATGAGAGTTAGATGTCTAATTCAAGTGACATTTAAAAAATGGTGAGCATATTCTAAAGCTTTTTAAACAAATACAAGTTACATTTACCAGTTACCAAATACCAGTTACATATTTACTCGAATTTACAGTAACAATATTAACCCAAGCCTGTGTGTGTATAAAATAAGATATAAGCAAAAAATTAGCATATTTTTCTTATATGGTTGTGATGAGTGTGAATACCATATTTATGTGGGAACCTAGCTAAAAATTAGTACTTGGTACCCAAAAGTATTATACAGACCTGTGATAAAAGGCATAAATGCAGGCACTGTATTTTTCTATGTTCTTCAAGTATGCTGATTTATCTCCCATTGTATTACCCTCACCTTGTTGACCTTTATATTACATGTGGATATTTTCTGACTGTTTTAATTGTCAACAGAATAAAGGGTAAATAGTAGAAATGCATGTTTTGGATATAAAATTATTTTTTTTATAAAAGATTAATATAGAACTGACCAAATGCACACAGGCATAAATAATAAATGTATAATAGCAGCGGCTGGAGTTCCAACCTCCGAGTCTAGCATTATGGAGGTTCCGTATCTCTAGCAAATTCTATGAGTATTGCCTGTGGTTACAGAAGTTTATAAAGGCATAATTATGTATGTTGCTTTAATATATGTGTGATAATGTATTTTAACCTTAAATATTTTACCAGTACCAGGCGCTCAAATTCATAACCCCCAAATTTATTTTATTGTAGTTTGATCGAACGTGCAGCTGTTAAATTTAAATATAAATTTTAATTTCTTCTTTTAGTTTCATTTTTTTGTTCTCTTAGGATTCTAATATCTTTCTTTTCTTTATCTTATTTTGTTTCATTAACTTTGTAAAGAGAACATTTGACTAAATGTATGTATAGGGCAGTAAAATGTTGAAACATTGGTGCATGAAATCATTGAAATGTTTCATTTCCATTAACCAATTCATTAATCCTTAGGATTTTCTAGAGATGTATTTGGAATTGTAGTAAGTCTGGACTCGAAGCTAGAGTTACGGTACATAACTTTAGAGACTGCCTTTATATTCCTTTGCCCACTTAAACTTTCAGATCACTGCTTAAAGCATACAAAGAGTTGACTGTATGCTTGAACGTTAAATTTTCACAGACTGTCTTTCTATCTCATCCTCAATTCTACCCATGTGACGTCATCAGACAGATCACACACGTTTTTGCTCATGCAATACAATCAATTATCAAACACTTCTGTGTTTGTTTTACACTATCCTTGACCATTATGGTTGCTCAATTTTTCGTAGATTGGTCATTAATTTTCGTAAAACTTGGGCAGCTGTTGTTTATGTTGTTTCATTAGATGTAAACAATACACATGAAAAATATAAGTCTCATTAGCCGGGTGGTCTCGAAATCAGGGTGTTTGCAAAAGAGGGATTTTACTGTAATAGTATTGGGTACAGTGAATAAGGTAACAAAATCGATGTGTGGACACACTTTAAAAAACTTTGTGTTAATTGCCGCTTTAAGGTAATACCCGGTGGATAATTAGAAGTGATTCATAAACTATTCAACAACGGATAATATCTGATAATTATTCAACAAACAAGTCACTACTATCCAAATAGCCACTTATAAATTAAATCATCATTAATCCACTTTGAAGTAATTCCAGAGGAGAAAGTCTCAAGTCCCCAGCTGTGATCGAACCCTGACCGCCAGCATGGAAAGCGAACACCACAACCACTTTGCTAAAGGGTTAACCCAACAGCATGGCTTTTGGAAGTGACCTATAACCACTACACTCCTCCCCTCTTTATCACTTTGGAGCCGAGCATCAACTGCACATTCCCAGCAATTTCTAGCTCATTACCGCTCCTCTGTGGCTTCTACCCCCTCACCGAATTATCCTCGTCGCCATTGAAGTAATTCCAGGGGAGAAAAGTCTCAAGTCCCCAGCTGGGATCGAACCCTGACCGCCAGCATGGGAAGCGGACACCACAACCACGATGCTAAGGGTTAACCCAACAGCAAGGCTGTTGGAAGTGACCTATAACCACTACAAATAAAAAGATTTTGTGCTTTTGTAACAGCCCCAAAATAAATTCATACATCCGTTGCCGGGTGTCAATTTCAACCATGCACCTATGTGGCAATAACTAACAGAGAACCCTCGCATCATAATTGGTTTAGAGGGCTAACCAGGCGACAGACTTTGAATGTTAACAGCTGTCAAACGGTGTATTGTAGATTGCAATGATTAGTGACCTTCACTTCCTCAAAGTTTTATGCATACCTTGGCATCGTCGTCAGGTTTTTAGCATACTCTTCAAAACTATGTGTAAAATATATGCCAATTTTGGCGCTTCAGTGAACTATTACTAGAGCAGTAAACTAATGTACACAAAAAATTATCAAGTACGTCATTAGAAGTTAGAAATGCATGATTTTTTGCTAAAGTTTTTCTCCCAGTATTTGTTTTGAAAAAAAATCTCCTGGCATCAAGCCAGCCCTTTGTGTCATGTATGTCATTAAGTAAACTTTAAGGTTCATGCTGTAATAGATAGGCTTATATAGTGATAATAATCAGATTTATAGAAAATAAGTATCAATTTACGCGAAAACAGATGACAATTTACCTTGTCTCTCTTTTCTTGCAGACTGTTTAGCTTGGTGCACTTTGATTAAGTTTGACAACATTTTTAGAAAATAATCTGTCCCACAATTGTATTTTTTAACTCAGTTTGAGTTGTTAACAATCACATTTTGTCTTTGTTGACATTATCCTCTCTCCGGAAGTATTTGTTGACGCCCTCTGCGACATTTTGTACAAGGGAGGTAACCTTTGTCAAGAACAAATAACACTGAGCGTGTAGTAGTGTCACTGAGAACAACAGTGCAATTTCAACTTCACTGTGCTTGGATAAGAATTCTGTGTGAAACAAAGCTTATGGCTTCATTCATTTTATTTTTAACGTAATTAATATTTAATGTAAATTAGGTTAGTGCAATTGTTTTTGCACGTGAACAGGTGTGTCATTAAAAATTGTCACCAAACAGATAATGGCGGTGTGTCCCAAGATAAACTTATTACACACCTGTGTAATTTTATGTGTATTGATAGTAACAGTTTTAGGATTTAATTTAGATACTGTTATTCCAGTAATTAAAGTTGGACCAGATGATAGTTATTTTGGATTTTCTGTAGCACAACACCAACAACTGAAAAGAAAAGAAGGTTCCACCGAATTTGATGAGAACAATGTAGTTGGAAATTAGTAAGTATTAATTTGACAGGATTTGTGATATGTGCCAAGTCTCTAACTTTAGTGTTTCTAGATTATTATATAGGCAATACACCTGTATTGCAGGTAAATCAATTAACAGATTTAATCATTTACCTGTTAATTGGTAAAACTTGAAAAGTTAGGGTCTTGGGTCCAATTATAAAATGATTGTTTTACCTTTTTATGGGTTATTTAGGGACAGCAGCACACCTTGACCATGTGTCACAGTAACAAACTAAATTATATGTGGAGAAAATGTGTAGGTGGGCAGATAGCTCTGCTGGTAGAGTTGTTCTGGATTTGAGTCCTGAGTCAGAGCTGCACATTTTTCTCACCCTGGGACACACAAACTGACAAAATGTTGGCCTTTTATGGTTATAATGATGTCTGTTGCTGCTTTGATGTTGAAAAGATATCAGATACTGATAGACAGTAGATTAAATTTGGGTATATATCTGCATTCCTTTGATGATTATTTTTTATTTGGGTACTATGCATGTCATGCGAATAAAATATAAATAAATTGTACCAAGTTGTCAGTCATGTTTAAAATTTAAGTCATTCACTGTCATTGAGACAAATGCATGTATTTTCTTTCAGGTTATTCTAGAATCAATGAAATGTACATTGCATGCATGCATTACCAAAGGATATAATATTGATATAAATTCTCATGGTGCAGTTTGCATATCTACTGAGAGACAATCAGGTCACTGTACATTGTAAGTTGATGTCTGTTTTGTGCTACATCTGTATATTTCAGATTTTAGCTAGTAAGACTGCACAAGCCTTCGTTTCTGCATGCATATTAAATTAAAATTGCACTAATAAAAGAGTCAAACAGTCCTCAGAGCACTTCAGGCAAAGTTTCAAGTTGTAGCTATTTGGTTGTCCCTCAGGACCATGTAATGATAATTCTCACACTTTTACACTTGATGCTAAATCTGTTCTGTGTGTGAATTCTAAATCAGAATGTTTCTTCCATGGTGATCAGCATATATATCAGTTCTATTGGATCAAATTAATCATGTCTGCCTTTCAGTCCAGGCCAGAGTACATGTACCTCTTTAGAAGGCAGATGGATGGAGAGTCTAATTCTAACTCAGTTGTTAATTTTTGAATAAGGTGTTTTATATTTCCCTGCCATTTCTTTGTGACAGTATTCATTATTGCCAGCATTTCTCATGAAACACAATAACAGGACACATAGGCTGTGTGTCCCCTGTTGTTTATCTTATTCAGGATTGATTTCACATAGGTTCTGTATGTATTATAATGTGGAGAAAATACATTACAAAATCTCTGGTTTGAGATCATCATGTAATACCTGTCATGCTGGGCGTTTAGAAAAGTGTGAATCAGCTATGAATGCTACAGAAATAAGTAAAACAGCATGCAGCTGTTGAACAATATTTGGTAGATTTCTGCCTCATACATATCATAGTTTCCCTCAAATAAAAGATGTTATACAAGTAGCAGTGTTTAAAATATATACTAGTTATTTTCTGTTTGTATAGTGATGATGGTGTCATTTCCATTTAATATAGGAATGAAGTTTTTAGTGTGACTGTTGATTGAGCCATTGTTCATTACAATATTGCATTCATTTTGGCAAAAAATACATTTGCTATAGATTCTGTCCTTTGAATTTCGGAATGCAAAACTACATCTGACTATCAGTTAGCGCAACAGTCAGTTAAGACCATTATTTCTCAGCTTTTGATGTGGATATGTATACCCGTATCCCTGTGGGCATCAGACTCATCTATCAGTTGTATCAAAGCATCTCTTTCCATACTGTTCATGTCTGAAACTGAATAAGTGATCTAGTAAAAACATTGCATTCCCAATATCCATTACACAAAGTACATTTTGTTAAAGAGGCAGTTATATAACAGATACCAAGAATTGAAAGGAACAATGTGTCCCTGTATACCCCATCTGGAGAATATATCCCAGGACTTGGGAAAGAGATGTAACAATTTTTGTAGTCACTCTTGTCAGTGGTAAAATATTGATGCTGAATTTTGTCTGTATTCATGTATTGGTCTGGCCATTCATTATGGTCTTGTACACAGGGAAACTTTTGATGTTAATCACTAATGATTAATCCCCATTATTATTATCTGCTGTTTCACTTTTATAGTCCAGGAGTTAACCTATTGTCATGGTAATGAAATAGAACAGTTGGATTATTTTGGTCAGAATTATCTTGTAACATTAGTCATTCTTGATAAAGTCTAACTGCATATAGAGGATTTCTGTCTATTATATTAATGGATTCACTCCAGTATGAGATACTGGTAATTGGCCTATCCTTAAAGGGGGCTTAAAGCACTTGAGGGCAGATTGGACTGGAAGGGAGGGAAAAATTGATGATAAGTTTCTTCTGAATGAAATTTCAGATTTTTATTGTCTTCTGTATTTCAGATTTACATTTTGTTTTAAATTTCTTTTTTATAAACACGAGCTGAAGAGCCTGCTAAATTTTTCGAAATAACTTACCCCCTGTAAGAATAGCAGAAGCTTACCCCTTGTTCAAATAGCTTACCCCCCTGTTCGAAATATCTTATCCCCCCCCACTCCCCCCCCCCCCGTTAGAATAGCTTACCCCCTAATTTCCTGTTTTGGCCTTCATTGGGTTGTGCATTAAAATGAGAGAATGAAATTTTGCAGTTTCAAGAAACAAGTGCAGATGTATTTAGCCTTAGTACCAGATTCACATTGTTACATCTCTCCCTTGAAGTCTGTAAATACATAAAATTGCCAGTCTAGATGATATTATTATACCAAATTAACCATAGAATCAATAGACATAATAATGCTGCTTGTTTCTCTCTCTACATAACATCAGCGTTTTAAGTTCTCATTTATATAATAACATAGGAAATATTTGTACTATTCAGAGGTCTCAGTGAGGCAGAGAATATCCTAACTTTTTCTCTGTAATCATGGTTACGGAAAAATGTAGTCAGTTTTTTGCATTTTTTTAAAATCTGATATTATTTAGGCAGTCCCTGTTTTCTGTAAATGTGGCAGTTTGTTTTTAAAGACATGCATACATGGAGTGAGTCTAAGATCATTGGTTTTGCCAGTTTCTCTTGCTTCTTATGTAATATATATACTTCTAGGTGCATGGTGGGAAGCTGTGCATGTACTCAACTATTAAGTAGATAGCCATTTTTTCAAGTTTTATAGATATATGGGAATCAAATTCAGAATGAGGTAATATTCTTTTTTATATTTCATTTCAAAATGGCAGTTTGATATAATGGGCTCCAACCATGTGAAAAGGCATGGCGTCATTGGCATGCACATGACTGAGTGCATCCAGTTTCCATAGTCCTGTTTTCTGTCGCACTATCCTGTTTTCTTTATTTCACAATTATGTGTTGCTGATTATTCTATAGGAGATGATACAAAAAATCACGTAGTAAGGAAATAATGTTTCTTTGGAGGAAATTAATTATGAATTGTATTTAATTACTGTTTTAGAAAGTTGGTTTCTCATTAACAATAATTAGAAATCTCTTTCTTTGTTATTAGGTCAGTGAGTCATTAGTAACCTGATATGAAGGCACATCAAACAGCCTCACTCATAAGGGCTGAAGCCATATTTGGTAATATGAGACAGTAGAGATCTGTGCAGTCAGCAGGATTACCAGTATCTGTTTCTGCATTGGCCTACTTTCTGTTTGGATTAGTTCATTGTGATAAGAGTGCTTTTGAAAATAAACTGAAAGTAAAGAGCATTTTCCAGAGGTATTGGGTCAAATACATGTAGGTGACCTGTAAGTTTAAAATACTCACCAATTATCTGTGCTTTGTAGATTATGAGCCCAGGGTGGGGAGGATCTGCAAGTGGCACAGTTGGGTTACCACTACTAGATATGTTATATAGTGCATTACAATAAATAAATACATGTCGTTGCTAAAGTGAGGTTATCCACACCAAATTTACAGTTTGTAACAATTTATATCTACATGTAAACATTATAGCACAATAAATGTAAAATGTCAGCCCCCCTTGAAAAGTAGTTAGAAAGAGAACTGTGCATAAGCAAATTTAATGTACAGTTTTATCTGGAATTCCTCAAACAGCTGATAAGCCCCTGACAGGCTTTCTGTTCTGCTCACATTATCCTGTAGGTGTGCCATTTGAGACAATAAAATGGAATGTTTATACAGGGTCTGATGTGCTATGTACAGAGATTAAATGAGTAATTTGAGAAAATAATAATAAATTTCATGTGGCTTCTGTCATCAGAATTGAGGCTTGGTCTTGTTTTTTAGGGAAATCAGCAGAAAGCTTCTCAGTTTGTTTATTGTCCTGTCGTAAGATATATTTCTGTGTACTGAACATTAGTATCATGATGCTATATTATAATGATAAAGCTGGGTTTTTTAACACTACTTAAAATTAGTGTTATTATACCTTCTGTCAAACCTCAATTCAGTTACATGTACCTTGGCAGTTTTCTTAAAATATATACATAGAGAAAGCAAAAAACAGCTTACAAAATGCATGATTTAGTTACATTTAACTCTAAAAAATATAGAGCAGTCCTTAAAACATTATCATGTTATTATAAGCAAAATTTCTGGTAAACATGACTAAGGCCAGATCTTGACATGTTGATTATGGTTTGCCAATTTGTCATTGAAAACATAAAAGTTTATATGTATCCACAAATCAAAGATTGCTTGGGGAATAAAAATTACTATGCAATGTTTTTTATGGTATTTTTGACATACCAGAATGGGGAATATATTACAATATAACAAGCAGAGTGGAGAAAATGTGGTATACATAGTATAAAACTTTATGTACTCTTTCTACAATAAAAAATGTTTGCCAGTTTTGTAGGATATTGCAATAAAATATTGTGATTTGAATGCTTATGTAACAAGAGTGGAAAATTGGTATTTAATTGCAAATTACTTAGGACAAGCGAGTAGATTTTGCTCAATAAATGTATATATATATATATATATCTTTAGTAGCCCCAGTCGGGCCCTACATGTTTTGGCATTATGTTTCGCCACATACACTATATATGCCGCATACACTATATATTCAGTAGTTCCAGTTGGGCCTTAAATGTTTTGGCATTCATTATGTTTTGCCACATACAGTCATGTAATATGATTGTATAATGGTGGGATTGACTGTGTGATTATGTATTCATTATTACGCCTTGTGTGACGGAGGTGTCTTTACAGGATTGCTTGAAATTTTATTGTTATTTTGAAAAGACGATTCACACTTCGTGGTTAATATGAATGATTAAACTGTCTTTCTACTTTTGGTCTTATGCACATGTAAAATTACCATTGTGTACAATGTTAAAAACAAGGTTATTTTCTCAATTTTAGTGCATTTGTTTTCCTTTTTTGTCAAATTAAAAACCTTCCTTAATTTTTAATGGTTGTAATAATTTTTTGTTCCATTGCAGCGCAGTACTTGTGTAATTTATTTGGCTTCACTTTAACTTGGATTATAGGAGAATAATTCTGATTTGCAAGAAATAATTTTAAATACTGAATAGGCTAATGTTCATTTTGATACATTTACGAAAATAAATTGGTAGTGCAGCATGCGCAGTGCCGGATCAATTTACTTTATGCATAAATAAGAAGTCATAAATCAATGTGTGAAGTTACTGTATTTAAAAGCAGGTATAAAATATGCGTCACAGAATTTATTATATAGCTTAAATTATTATAATGTAACTATAATGTTACAAGTTATGGTATCTGCAAGATCAACTCTCACAATTTTAATCATGTAGATTTTGGCGACAAATAAATCGTATGTATTTGAACCATTCAAACAGTTTCGACTATTGAAATTCTGCCCAGCACAGATGTTTAGTCCCTGTAAATGCAATCCACAAAAAATGTTGCCCAATGTCAATGGTTTTCCAGTCAATCATTTGTCTGCACCTGTAGCTGGTTCGTACCGCCCCCCCCCCCGGCAGTTCCTCATCATTTGATTCAATTTCTTCCAGTGGGACCCTCCCCGCCACTCTCAAAATACTAAATGATTAGTGATACAGGGTGATAACGATGACTTTGGCTACAGTTTTATTGTTTGTAGACACACTCTTTAGGCTATTACAGGTAATAAGGAAAAATGAGATTTTGTTTGCTCCTGGAAGATGGTATTTATTATGTAGTCTTCGGATATCATTATATATACTGCATCATTGCCAAGATATAATACTCACATGCCAAACTTTGATGACTTCTTCATTATGAAGTGTTTTCACCTGAAATACACTGAAGAACGTTGTAAAACATTATAGCTGGAAAATGTGTTAGGTTCTTAAATTCGAGTCAATTGTAAATACTGCCGTTTGTACATGTAGATGATGCAAAAGTCACTCTGTCTAAAAATGTCAGTAATTGATGAATTCAAAAGTCTAACCAGTATTACTTACTGAATTTTTTTAGTACATATTAAAATGAGATTGAATTCCCGGTCTACTTCTCTAGGAGTCAAGGATTTAGTATTTTGTTGTGTGAGCGATTATGAAGTTGTAAGAACTTGTTTTGCAATCAAGTATAAATTAGTATAAATAAAAAGATATTACTGCCACTCAACTTTTTATTGTTTCTATAGCTGATGACTTCATTTATTAATTTCCTTTTATGCTTTAATATCATTAATTGAAAAATGTTACAGAAAGATTAATTTGTTATGTATGAATTAAGAGATTTTATTACTGATGTAAAAACAGAAAATTTAGTCATATTACAAACCCCAATTTCAGGAATTAAGTTAGGATTAAATAGTTACATATTTTATAGCATTATTTGCATATTTTCATTTTATATGTATGTAAGGCAAGGCAAACTTAATTTTAGAAAATAATATAATTATTTACTGCCTCACAGTGCTCCAGAACAGAGTTTGTTCCCTTCTCAATCGTTCAGGGTGGATTTGGTAATATCAGCATTCTTTTTAAAACCAGATGTTCAATTGATTCAGTACATTGTTTTGGGAAGTGACTTAAATAGGCATTCTTTTTTGTCTCAGTAGCTGATATATTCTTTGGTTTTAACTTATAATATTCAAGTATTCTCAGTTTTAGATTATGCTGAATGTAGGGGGACATTTTTATCTGACAGTTTATGTTTAGATTCTTAGATCCTGTGTTATGTGAAGTGTGTTTTGTAGTGAGACTGACATTCAGTTTTGAATGATATATTTACTACCAGACTGTCTGGAAGATCTTACATTAGCAGGATTACATTAGTCATGAGTGGTAGACTCATGATTCACCCAGAAAGCTTTTCATGCCCTTGAGTAGAGACCGACTATTATTGTTTCTTCAAATTTCTGAGTTTGCAGACGGGTCTTTATTTCAGACATGATATGTTCATAAGGTAATTGATCAGTCAACTGTTCCAGTATTTCATAATGTGATGAGTGGGTTGTATTAGAAACACAGTGTTTTATCAGTCATTACATCATGGCTTACATGTTCAAGAACACTTGTGTGTTTGGTTGGAAATTTTTGAAAAATATGTAATAACTATTCGCTGATTAGTTTGTTATTCAGAGTTCTTTGAAAATTTGTGTATATCTGTATACCGGTTATTCTAGATGAATTTTGTATACTGGTGAACCATATAATATATTCAACAGTCATTCAAGTGAATTACATCAGTATTGGCAGGCTGGCTTTTTGTGACATAACACTATCAACACTGGTCCAACTATACAAGTGAAATCATTGACTAGAGACTTCAGGCTAAACAGATCTGTCAATAGAATTATCAGAACAATTTTTTTTCTCCTAGACAAAATAAGATCTGTGTTTTGATTGTTGAGCTTTGACCTTTTTCTTCCTGATTTGTGTACAGTCCTTTCTGAGAAAGTTAATACAGCCAGGATTTATGGCTGCTGATATTAATTGATTATTCTTAAGTGCCCTAGAATTTGAATTTCCATATTGCTGGAGAAACAAGTTGAACCAGAGTGAGAGGCTATTTGAGTTTCAAAATGGGCAGTGTAGTAAGTTGTCACCGTTTTGTTTATTTAATCAAAGAATTTAGTTTAAGTTTTATTTAATTAGGAGATAGGAGTAATGCAATTAAAAGACAATGGTTTGCTGATATATTTCCCATGTGTCTTTTCCAATTAACTGCTTTGACATACATGTATAATGCTGACAGATGGTATTTCTGCTTTTGCGATCAATATAGATCATGATCAGCCTGCTCATTCTTGCAGTGTGATCATGCATATATCATTCACCAATCATTCAATATTATAAGATGAATAAGTCCATTTTAGAAATTTAGCATCACTTCATTCAATGGTAACTTAGTTTATACTAATTTATTTTAACTCGATTGTGAAGAAAGCTTGTAGGTTATTGAATCACTCTCAAGGCCGCTTCCTCACACTCGGGAAAAGCCAGTACTGGTGTCATATGAGGAAGTACGGTCATGACTTCAGTGGGGCTCAAACCCCCAACCTCGAGGATGAGCGGCCAACACCTGAAAGTCTACTCCACTGCTCCCTTTCATTGGTAACTTGTGAATGGGCACTTAGACACCAGCTTGTTAGTAATATCTAGATTTTGGCTGTAATTGATTTGTTCAATGATAACCTTTCAATTTAGTAATGAAGAGATGTTTTTTCTATTTGTTATATACAATCTTTCAACATGTCTTGCCAACTTCTAAGTTGTGGAAGCTGTTAAAGTGATCTTCTCTCCTGTTTTAATTGTTCTACCATATGTGTCTCATTATTGGTGAAGATTTTAGAAATTAATTAAAATCCAGAAGTTTTTGTTCTATATAGTAAAGGTTAAAGCTAATTGCTTGTTACTTTACATTCATTCATTCAGTCATTTAGAATGTGCTATTAATTACATGAAGACTTCTCTTTCTGACAGAACTGTTACTAATTTTGTTGAGTGATATGGTAAAACAGTTAGTTACTTCAGTATTACATCTACTAAATGGATACAAGTGTGGCCTTTCAAAGTAGGTTATGGTTCAAAGTTATGTTGTCTGGGTTATAACACTAGTAGCGGAACTTATATATCCAGGTGACAACTGAACAACAATAGGTATTTATTTCATTTGGCCTGAATAGAAAAACAGTTTGTTAATTGTGTTTTTAGCTCGACTATTCGAAGAATAAGGAGGCTATTGCACTCGCCC
>JAUMHA010387991.1:0-12004 GCA_032359765.1 Saxidomus gigantea
AAACGATATTCCTTCGGACCGCCCTTAATAAATCGCTCTAGCTGCTTTTTATCGGTAGATGAAAGCCTTCCCATCATCCTTCATAGACAAAATACAAATGATTTTACAGGTATTTACACTTATACATTTGTATCATATATTTCATAGATGCTGAGTAACCAGTATTTGCAGTAGTTTTGAAGAGTGAATTTCGTGCAATTTCAACTAACTATGCATTTGTTAATCTAAAAATGGCATAATTGTACCAAATAAACGAGTTATGTTTCTTGTTCCTCTTTAAATGTTTAGTCATGTCAAAGACTTGTTTTAAGTTTTCTTAGTATCCTCGGAGTATCCTTACTCTTCCGTCACAAAAACAACGATGAATGTAAAAAAAAATAGATAAATTAATAGATAATTTTTTGTAAATGGCGGGCGAGAAGTTATAAATAAGTGAAATTAGATTTAAGAACTTAAAGGGCGACACAAAAACCAATTCAAAAGCTTGAATAGGTTTGTAGCACTCGACATAAGAACAACCGGCCAATAAAGAATTCACCCAACAAATGATGTTTGTTTGAACACTTTGTTATTACAGCCTCTAACCATTGAATAATACAATACAAAACATGAGCATGAAGCGCCCATCGGGAGCGATTGTGTAGAGGTTAAGGAGTCTGCCGCTAATCCCGGAGGTTGCGGGTTCGAGCCCCACCGCGGTCACGACCGCACCTCCTCATATGACACCAGTACTGGTTTTTCCAGGAAGCGGACTCGAGAGTGACTCGATAAGCTACGAGCTTTCTTCACAATCGAGCTAAAATAAATTAGTATAAACTAACATATAATTCCTAGAAGAACGCCAATCAGACAAAGATTTCATGGCGACCTGATTTACCTAATCGATGAATAAGGCAACATAATATTCAAACTTTGTGACAAAAAACTTTGCTCAATAAAATCAGCCCTAGAAAATCGTACGGAAAGACAAATTAGTAATAGATTGCAGACCAACAAATTGAATGTAAATTTCATATTTATGGAAATCGAAAATGGGCCAATAACTCTTATAGAGGCACTCCCTAACACTGGTGTCAAATTAATAGCTTTAAAGCATAGATAATAGAATATTTACATGACTTATTACATAACATAAAAAGTTTAAGCTATACATTTCAGTCATCACCGGTAAAATCGGCGTTTTAAAATATGTTGCAGCACCGTAAAACATTCAATAATCTATGTAAAATTGTTGTACAATTAATAAATGGAAAGCAATTTATTACAGAAGGTCTCTTTGTTGACTATTTGTGCTAAAATGGGGGCATTTTGCGATAAATGTTTTTCTTTAAAGGGACACTCCCTACATTTAGCAGGTTATATTCTCCTAACATAAATAATATGTTCAATGAACGTAAAATGATAAATAAATACATTTTTAAAGAAAAACAATAATTTGGCCATAGATGCTGCTGTTGCAACTCTTGTTCTCAGAGTAGACTCTCTGGTTGATTGCAAATGTTTAGCATTGCTTGCTAGCAATTGATTTAATCATTAAAATGATGTAAAGGCTTCATTGAAAGCATCAAAAGTAATTATTGAACAATGGTCTTTCGGGGAAAAAAGTCGAAAACACGAAAACACGCCAAGTCGCTATTTTGTCGTGTTTTCTCCTTTAGACTTTGCGGGGCGAAAGGTCGAAAACACGATAAATCAAAGGCGAAAACACAAGCAAAATGCGAAAACACGTGTCTTCGACTTTCGGGCAAAAAACCATTTGTTTGTCGTGTTTTCGCCTTAAAACTGTGTGTTTCGACTTTTCGCCCCGCCAAGTCGAAAGGCGAAACACGACAAAATATATAGCTACTTGGCGAGTTTTCGTGTTTTTGACCCAGAAGTCGAATAAACGACAAATAAAGGGCGAAAACATGACGTTTTAAAACATGCCAACTCGAAAACTCTACGAAAAAATACGTCGTGTTTTCACCCTTTGTGTGCCGTGTTTACGCCTTTGATCTGTCGTGTTTTCGACCTTTCGCCCCGCCAAGTCGTAAAGTCGAAAACACGACAAAATAGCTACTTTTCGAGAACACGACATGGCAGAAATCAGCCACCATAGTTATTCAATATAAACCGTAATAAAGAAAGCACCGGACCAAGGTTCGATGCTTTCACATAACTTGGGTGAGCCATCTTTTTGTGCTACAACAAATTGTCTAACAAACTGATAATTTGTTCTTTTTTTATCTGCCCAGGACCATTGAAATTAAACGATTCCGAACGCCAAGATTTTTTCTTTCATATTTGCTAGAATATGTCCTTCTAGCAATATTCAAGTACAGATAGGATCTATACCATTATAAACCGAATTAATTTGCCTATTATTAGAACATTTGTCACTTGACTGCTTTGCTGTTTCCTATGGAAGCTTGACATCCGGTTGCTGCTGTTCCCGGTGGAAGCGTGTCTTTGGACTGCTGCTCCGAGCCCGAGGCTGTATGGTGTGACCGGAATGGGTACAAAAGTCCGCCTAAAATGCCTTTGCATTCTGCTCGTCGACGTGCAGATTTGTTGAAGACAACAACAATTAAACTACAATATGCTATAGATAAGTTTCACAGACCGTTAAAGAATACGTCACTCATTCCAACTGCCAATTTCAATATGCAGTGTACGTGCATAACAGCATGTCAGAAGTTAAGCGTACATTTTATCATTTAGAGTAACAGTTACAGTTGTTTAATACGAAAGTCCTCGAGGGACATTTTTTGTTAGCACTTGTGACATATTTGTAGTGTTCTCTTGTGTTATTACTTTTTTGTTATTAGTTTATTGCTCTGACCAATTCAGCAATAATTGCTTTATCATTTGTATGTTAAAATTTGAGATTAACAGGGTTAAACAACTGGAGATGAATCATGTACTTAAAATCTACTACGATCTGTGTCCATCATATAGAAACGAACACTTCATTTAAAGAACTGATGTGCATTCCAAAATAACAAGAAAGAGTTCTTTCAACTTCTATGAACCTAAGAATAATAATATGTCCTCTACAACATTTTGTATCATAAAAGTATTGTCACATGGAATTCTCTGCCTGAGAACATTCAGTTTATCACAAACCACTATTGATTTAAGAGAGATGTGAATAAAGGCATTTTAAACTCCTGTATATAGTTAATTGTTACACTCTGACTAATTTTAAACATTATTGCCTAATACTTTAATATACTTATCTATCCTTAACTGCTCACTAATTGCACGTAATTATGAAATCTTGAAGCATGTATGGACCTCAATGGAAATTAGTCTTTGGACTTTTCTGGGCATTCCAAGCACTTCATGTCATTTTTAAAAATCTTGATAGGTTTTAACATACAAAGACATATTTATAGCAATAATTTCTGTGATTTTAAGTAATTATTTAACAATGTGCATATAATTTAACAGTAAAAAATTATAAAGTGATAATACCTGTGATAACATTTCATTTTTAATGTTATATTTATTCTTTTATTGATTATATTAACTTTTGTATTTCTTTCTTGTATGGCTGTAACATGTGTACTAAATAAATTTCTTTATTTTATAACTCATTAAGACATACATTTGTATCCGGTCTAATTTTGCAATGAAATAATTTGTTAACAATCATTAAAACAGAACAGATAATAAAAGAAAAAGGACAATCAAAATATTCAGACTCATTAAACACACGTAGGCGCACGCACATTTACCTTTACGGCCTACTATTGCAAGACAGACACTCGACATAGACAAATTAGTGTAACAAAAGCCCAGTTCAAATGTAAAAAGTGCAGCCTGATTTAGTAACAAAACAATTTATTTTTATGAATTATTACATTCTTAAAGTTGCAGTTAGAAAATGTTTAGCTATTTTGTGTGTAAAAATGTGAATCATTTATGAATGTAACTGAAACAAAATGTACATTTTGGTATTTATGTGTTATTGTACATTTAATTTATTTAGTGTTATACATGTATATGCACAATATTTCTTAATACTTACTTTTATCATTTAAACTGTTATTTGTTATTACTCAAGCATGAGTGTTGTTGCATGTATTACTTATTCATTTCACATTTGTAACGAAGACATATGTAACTACAGTAGAAAGCAATGTTTGGTTCAGTTGTAAAACTTACTGTTTTGATAAGAAATATAAAACGTAACATTTTATGTTTTGTTATGTTATCGTTAACGTGATTGGTATAGTGGCATATTACAGTCACACGTTAGTTAACTGACTTTCGTGTTAATTTAGTGTTTTTCGCGAAAAAAGTTCGCGTTATCTACTTATACGCCATTTTAACATATGGCGGACAAGTAGAAAACGCGAAATAATTTCGCGAAAACCACTTAATTAACACGAAAGTCAGTTAACTAATGTGTGGCAGTAATATGCCACCACAGGTTGTTTACTTGAAATTGTCAATAATGAACTTGTTGGCCGTAAATTGTCACTTGGATAAATTCGGACACTACCGCTACTTGAAGAGACAGTCGGTTATTGAAAGACGATTGAGCGTGCTTTTGTGATCTTTTCATTGAGAAAAAAATGCAAATTTAGCAAACTCAGCGTCTTCTGTTACATTTATTTTTAAGTACTACGACTGTGAACGTTGATAACCGAGCAGTAACTGATGTACAAACATGGTTAAAACAAACATGATACATACATATACAGATAATAGATGTATAAACAAGTTTATAAACCATGATATGCACATCAATACCAAGGATAACACAAAAAAGGGAAAAATGATTCTCCCTTGACATTGGATGGCACACCTACTCCGCATCCACAGCCGTATATCGCAAATTTACATAGTAATGTGGTGCACTTACTTTAGGCGATTTGCTAGTTGAGCTGCAGGCTTCTTATGTAGTTAATCTTACAGAATATCCTCAAACACATTCAAAAACGAAAGCTGAAACTGAAACTTGAATTTTCTGAAAATGTCAACAACTTACATAGCGGACAAATAACCTTTCCTGATATAATCATGGTTTCCAGCATTAATTACGCTCGATATAATTTTTGACGTTAAACCGGGTTAAAGATTGCAAAAACAGTGACAGTAAAACGTTATCAATGAGAATGAAACATAATACAGGTTTGCATATTAATAATGGAAAATGAAGTTACGTTCCGGTCTGTTGAAGACTATTGAAAGTCTCAAGATTATCCTGGTGCAATGAAGCATACATGAATATAGGATTAAATGAAATTATTATTGTTTCGAAATTATCAGTTTTACGGTAATTATATTGTTCTGCTTTTGAGTAAATAAGGTAGTGGTCAGTGTAGTTTGAGAGGGAATTGTTCATGACTTTCACGTGTTTATAAGCTTGTTACATGTATATGAACGATAGTGTATCGAAAAATTGTCAGCCCGGTTAGCTCAATAGGAAATCTTGTAATCTCGGGGTTGTGGGTTCGGGACGACCAACTAAAATTACTAACAGTCTTTCGAATAAGACTTAAACCGAGGTCCCATGTATGGATGTTATACACCTGGCATAATAAAAAAACAGGGATGTCTCTGGAATTGGGACGCTTTCTGTATCTTGCACTATCCTCCGAAACCTAAAATAACTAACCTCTACTGGGGGCGTTGGTCATATGGGAAACCGGTACCAACGATAAAACCCTAATATACAATACGATCAATCGTCACTTGAGGTTTAGTTATTGACAGCTAAGTTTGTACATCGTGAGCGACAACGAAACGTGGAAGCCCAGAGATAATTTGAGACGGCAATTTGTATCAGATTTAGAGGAGCTTTTTCGACAGGACATTCAGAAAACTTAAGAGGGATTTTGAAAAAGGTTAGAGTTGACAATTCAATTTCTCTTAAAAGTTTATCAAACTAAAAGCAGTTTACATTCAACTCAGAATTCAATGATTTGCTGGATTCTACCAAAAAAGCCGTATAGCGTAGAGACGCAACCAAGACGAAACAGTTTATTGCCGATGTAAAATGCAACACTAAATGTAGAAATAAGTTGATTAGGATCGCCGATAGTTATGTTGCACGTTGGGCAACTATCAGAGAATATGAGACTTACGATATGGCTAGTGACTCTGATGATGATAAGAAAATTCGCAGAGCCAGTGTCCGTAATATACGGACCCTGGCAGAGCCGAAGACCGGGGCGGGATAAAGCCAAGCTTGAAAAGTTAATAAAAAGCAGAAACCGTCGATAACATTCGTTTTACTAATTATTCCTTTGCTGATAAGTCTTTTCGTAGCTTTCGCGACAGAAACAACAGCTTCACCAGAACTCCCATGGCGGGAAGATTGATCAAACGCACACAGAAGCATCAGCCTGTGCAAAACATCTAAAAAATATATATATATACATATTAAAAACTTCTGTTATGTGTTGAACATGATAAGTTTTGGATTGTTCTGATTTTTCTTCAAATGGTACTGTTTTGTGAACATGCGGAAAGTGTAGTTAAAGCTCAAAGCGCTTTGCATTTCTGGCAAAAAACACTATTCAGCCGAAAATATATTGAAGACTGCTACATTATTCCTTTTATTATCGAACCTCCTACATTCATTATGAAAAGCAACAGGTGAGCTATGGAAAAGAAGAAATTTGTAGATTCTACAGTTACAGAATTATTGCATAAACACTGTGTGGACGAGGTGCCATGGTAGCGCCATATTGGCCATCCAGCCATTTTTTCCCAATGATTTTCGGGGAAAATGCACTATTTCAAACTTCAATAGTTGAGTTTCTTATCCATAAACTAACGGGATTTACATACAAGGTAGGAACAAGGAATCTATTTTTGGTTCAAGAAGCTTTACAACTAGAGTTGTTGTTAGACTTGATTATCGTAATTATGATAATCACAGCTGATTTATATTTTAAGTGCGCTGGTACATGTGTTACACTTCGCTTACTATTGTTATATGCTTTGACTTACAGGCTTGCTAAGTACTCAGAGATGGATTGAGATGGACTGATGTTACCGACCAATGTACTTCCAATTTCGGATCGGCCTGAATAAATGTTCTCGGATGTAAAAGTCGCTTGTAAAAAAGGGAAGGAATCATCAACAACAGTAAATTATTTATCCTATTTCAATCGTTTTGCAGATTGGTGTACTAACTTTGGCTTAGAGTTTTTACCAGCCGGTCCAGTGACTGTTGCTTTATTCTTAGTTTTCCGTGTGTCAGAGTGACGATGCTTGTGGAAAATCCAAGCTGAACAACATATCCTACGTCATAAACTGGGCTCACACTAGTGCAGCTTTCTTTGAAACGCAGAACCCCTGTAATGATAGTTGGTTAGAATTGTGTTTAAATGGATGCATTCGTATCCATGCCAAACCAGCGCAAAAGAAAGAACCTATAACTTCTGATATTCTCGAACAGTTGATACGTCGATTTGCGTCAGAACACAATTCTGAGAACAGTTCTTTGGCCGATTTGAGATTAGTTACCATGTTTGAATAAATGTATGCAGGTTTTTTTCCGAGTTAGTGAAGTTCTTAGAATTGAAAAGAAATGATGTTACAATTTTTGACTCGCATTGTGAAATATGTGAACACAAGTCTAAAAATGACATTCTGAGAGCAGGCAATGTTGTTTTTATAGCACAGACAGGTAATTTTTCTTGCCCAGTTAATCTATAGAGATATTTCCATAAGGCAAACATTTTTTCGTTATCGTCCGAGTATGTATTCAGACCTGTGTATTATTGTAAGAAGTATAAGACTTACATGTTGCGGAAGTTAGACAAACCGCTTTCATATTCCGGTGTTCGGGATCTCTTTAAGAATAAGTTGAAAATACTAGGTTGGAATCCCGCCATTTACGGTCTGCATTCTTTTAGATCTGGCGGAGCTTCAGTTAGTGCTAATGGTGTTGAGGTTGGTTATGACCAGCAGAGGAGCCCTATTGTTTACAGGTCAATATGTCAAACGTCAAGGTCACAGTGACACGGAATAGTAAAACGGTTTCCGGATGATAACTTGAAATGTTTGGACCTAGTATCTTCAAACTTGATGTGGAGGTTGATCATAACCAAAAAAGTTTAGGTCAAGGTCACAGTGACCCAGAATTGTAGAATGGTTTCCGCTCATTAACTTAAGTAAGAAGTGACCAATTGCAATGAAATTTGGTTTGTATGTAGTTAGCTTTGATTGCATTTGGAGTGACTAGGATCAAGATAAAGGTCACTGTTACTTAAAATCGAAAAATGGTTTCCACTTAATAACATGAGTAAGGAGTGACCAATTGTAATGAAACTTAATGTGTAGGTAGCTTGCATGGAGGGGAAGATATTTGATTATTTTTTCCTTTAAAATTTCTCTATTAATTTAAGCAATATTTTTTTTCGAGGGGTTGGTTAAGGGGGGGGGGGGGAGGGGCAAGATCATTGTTACTAAAAAAAAATTGAGATCAAGGTCACTTGATAAAAAAAAAATTTTGAATGTTTTATGTTCTTTTTTAATTCTTTTTTATTCTTCAATTTCTACAGATGCCGTTTTCACGATTTTACACTGACTTTTACTTTAAAAACTGTTCCTTTCATAGTACAACTTTTGCATCATTGGAGGGGATGGGGCACTCTTGTTTATTATTCAAAGGGTTCGTGATTTAACGCTTTATTCTTTTGTAGTCACGTACGTCGCAACTACTATGTTTATAGATCTATTTTAAGATTCGGTTCTTTATTTCATGACGAAGGATTGTTTACTTTTACGAAATTTACACTAATTTGTAACTGTATTCCATCGATCATTGAAGGAGATTCTATTTAAGAAAATACATAGTTAGATCACATGTCTATCAATGTCATGTTTTTCAGATAATACACTTGCAAGTAAAACACTTTGGAAAGGTCATCTGTCACAGTGGTGTAAATGTGTTTGAAAACTTTAGCAACAATGTCTTTCGCATGTATGTTGTTAAAGAATGACAACTCAAAGGAGTTTCCGGTATTGTATGTTACCATAGTAACAAATTTCGTTTACCCACTTTGTTAGCTTTATATATGCTGTCAATACAATAGCCTTATCCTATTCTGGTGTTTTTTGTTGTTTTTTTTCTTTGATGTTGAACGTCTGATGATGAAGATAAGATAATAATTTAGCAGGAGTAAATGAAATTATTATCGGTTCGAAATTATCAGTTTTACGGTAATTATATTGTTCTCCTTTTGAGTAAATAAGGTAGTGGTTAGTGTAGTTTGAGCGGGAATTGTTCATGATGTTCACGTGTTTATAAGCTTGGTATATAAAAGAGTGTGCATCGATAAATCGTCACTTGAGGTTTAGTTATTGACAGCTAAGTTTGTACGTCATGACCCAGCCCGCCCGCCGGTAAGAGTTTTGGACAGGTGACAGTGGGGCGCAATTCTTATCTTTCATAAATGAAATTAATGTAATTTTTTATCTATTCTTTTTCATTTTTCAACGTTATAATGACTGCATATGATTCATTAAAATTGTTACTCACAGAATTTTCCGTCGATATTTTAAAATGCATTCGAATAGATACGATCGCCAACCAACAACACAGATGGACGAGGTCAAAACCGACAAAGGAAGAAATAAATGAACAATACTAAAATGCTTGCGAAAATTGTCAATGATATTAGCTGTCAATACAATAGTCTAATCCTATTCTGGTGTTTTTTGTTGTTTTTCCTTTGATGTTTAACGTCTGATAATAAAGATAAGATAATAATTGATTTACTCACTGCTTAAGCAGGAGTAACGCACGTTTTTTTCGTATTATAACATCTGCAGAATCCCGAGGGATACTTAGGGTTTATGCATGTGCTTAAACACGCAACAAACGTTCGTTAACGCTATTCTAGCATAAAAGTCATAAAAAAAGAATGAAATGCTCTCACTGATACGACGTTCAACACTCTGTTTTGTTAACGTCATATTTACGACGTCACTGGGGGTTTAAACCCGGCACTGTTGACGCCACTTGGAAGACAGATCCATTGTTTACAATGACCCTGTAATGCGCATATTAAGTGAAAACAGGTTATAACCATGTTAACACACGTTTTTCCTTCTGTTAAAATACCGGCAAAATAGGCAAAAAACACCACATTTTATGCTAGAATTTGTGATAAGGTTGTTATAGCTACTCAATTAATTCAGGTATTTAATTTAGTTTATACAAAATCGTTTGATAATTGTACTGCTGTTTTCCTGAATGCGGATAGTACACGCTTATCAAGAAATGTACTGATCGCAAAGACAGAGCATGATAAAAAAAAGACATCAATGGCGATATTTACGCTTCATTAAATGATGGGACGCTTATAAAACAAAACCCAAGAAAGGGGAAACTATTATCAAAAGGTTGGACAAAAGACACATTAGTAGGTCAACGACTTTCAGTGACCTTGTAACTTCAACATATTTACAAAACAAAGTATATATACGGATGAATTAATTTGTCGTTTTTCACTTTATGCGTTATCAGGGATTTTGTTTGCGGGCAAAAAACGAAGTCACGACTTACTATTATTCAACTAGGTTTTGCATAGATGGGTAGCAAACGTTAAGTCATGACATTCGGTCTTCACCTGCAACGTACAACACATGAAGTTTCAAAAAGTGTATATTGTATCTTGTAACATTGTGTTGAATAAAAGAAAGTTTTCTTGATGTTACTCTAAAAGTACACAAGTTTGTAGAAATGATACATCGACCAACTACGTATCGGCTAACAGTTTTAAAATACTCGCATTCTGTGACCATTAAACTTCACGATTTTCCCGATTTCACAAATTTGAACTTCACGATTTCAACTTAACTAATTCATGATTTCACGATTTCAATTTATTAAATTCACGAATTCTCGATTTCGACTTAACGAATGTACGATTTTAATTCACGATTTAAACTCCATGAAATCATTTCAACTTAAAAAATTCATTATTTCGACTTCTCGTGATTCTGATGTAAATGGATTATGGGCAACATTGACTGCATTTGTTTTTAAAATGTGGTAATGTTAATATACAAAATTCCACAATTTGAATTTACATAATGGTCATTAATTAGTATAATGATATCAGAAATAACAAATTTCCAGTAAACCGTTTGAATGTTATTTAAAACAAACCTACGACGCTGCTTAAGTCAAGTTAACAACTACTGAACACTAATTGAAATGATGCTACAGAGAGCTCTGAGTAACCGTTCACTTGAATGCAATTTAAAAGTACATGTAGCTATTTAGAAAGATGCTGCAGTTATGGGAGAGTTGACAATCAAACAACATTGTCCCTAAACAGAGGTAGTCCTGCAATTTCTTAGAAAAACACAATAATGTTATAATTATGCATTCGTGTACTTGTTTCTGCCTAACATCAGACTGAAAATGCAAACAATACCTGTTCTTATATTGTCAAAACCTAAAGCTCCTAAAATGAAATAAAATGCCAAAATAATATTTTTGTATATCATCTTTCATAAACAGAAACTGCTTGTTTTTTTGATCATCACCTTTGACAGAACTGTGCTGTTCTTTTCGGTTTAGTTTTTGCTTAGTTTTAAAACAGTATACAAGATGGATTTTCGGTTTAGTTTTTGTTTAGTTTTAAAACAGTATACAAGATGGTATGTCGTAACATATTCTTAATTCCTGAAACAATCATCATCTACAAAGCAGAATGCCTTTAAAGGTGAACTGAAAACAAACCATAGTCATTTTTTCTTACCTATGAGATACATATTCCCGCGCATTCACCGCTTATCTCTTGTCGCTGTCGGACCATTTCTATGTAAATCATAAGCACCCAGCCCATCACATTAAAATCGAAACATGACTGTAAAATTTTAAGTTTTGCAATAAGCATAGCGTTGAGGGTATTCATTTTCTTAGCTAGATCGTTTTCTATAGCAGTTTTGAAGTAAATTTCGAGAAAAAGTTTTGCAATAAACATAGCGTTGAGGGTATTCATTTTCTTAGCTAGATCGTTTTCTATAGCAGTTTTGAAGTAAA
>JAUMHA010388002.1:0-12003 GCA_032359765.1 Saxidomus gigantea
TGTACAACTATAACATATAGACAAGATTCATACAGTATGAACCAAACTAGTGAAAATGTTATGAACACTGACAAAAAACATTGGTAGTAACAACTTAGCACAAAGGCATTCCTGAACTCTGAGTCTGAACACAGGATCATACCTTCAGAACACCACATGTGAAAAATAAAATATTCTATCTGCTCAATTTGGAACTCATTACATTATTTTTACTAACATAATTCTTTGTTCTTGTCTGAAGAGAACTATGTTGTTGTTGTTACAGGTTTCTAGCAAGGTAAGTTAGCAGGAAGTATGACAAAACAAATCACAAAGCACTAAGTCCCATGATTCAGTAGCTCAAAACCTTTGACAGTAGGGACCCCAAATATAGCTGTATAGTAAAGCTGAACAAATAAAATCGGACCAACGGCAATTAGGACTAGATAGTTCAATAAAATCCTAAAGGAAGATTACAATCCCTTTTTAAGAAAAATATCTAATAAACTTTTTTATATGATTAACATATTAAATATTTGTTTATAGAATAAAAAAATCATATTTAAATTGCTCTTATATGACGATACATTTTACTACTTTTCCCCCTTTACTGCAATACTTGAAACGTTTGAGCTACAGTTGACTGAGACAGTGGTCAATAACACAAGATACACGTTGAATATATGTATAAAGTCTGGTGCACCAAAACCATAACAATCCATAGCAGAGACCATAAACTTCAGAAACTCAGGTAATACAAATAATTAGTAAAGAGTAAGTATATATGTACATTATGTAATATTTATGATGTATTCTATATTTCATAATAAAGTAAATCTATACTTTTATCTGTTTAAAATAAGACAGTGACAAACATATCAAAAAAACATGTGAGAAAATGAACTACTAGTACTTGTGCAATTTGGTACATAGACTCCAGAAAACTACATTGGTATGTACATCTACAAAAAATGTTTCAATGTAAGTGAAACAGTGTAAAAAGAATTGTTTCATAATAAATGAAACCGAAGTCTCCCAGTACAAGTGAAAGTCAGTAAGTAACTGGAACTGAAGTTCTGTTGTCAAATGTTTACACAAACTTTTACAGTAGCAATTAGTTCCTAAATGGCTGAATCAACAATAATCAGCGTAAACTTACAGACATATTTCAGATTATGAAAATACATTCAGCTGTAAGTGTTACTATTTGCTCTGCTGGGCTGTGCACCAGTTACTGATTTTCACCTGTACATGAAACATGAGCACAAGTCTTATAAATTGGCCTAACTCTTAAAAAATTCTTTATGGAACCAGTCTAAACCTCCTCACACCTAATTGGTCTTTTCAAACACTGAGTGTGTTTTTATCCAATCAGATGCTAGATATTTTAGACTGGTTCTGAATAAAAAGCATTTCTAATCTTAGGCTGTGCTGAAAGAAAGACAGTAACATGATTAAATGTGTAAAAAAAGACACTTCATTTAACAATAATCACAGACAAATCACCAATATTTGGAAACACTAACTTCTTCCCTTACATAACAATTAGCAATGCCTGGTACGAATGTGATATCAGCAAGACAATCTGTGTAAAGTTTTCAAATTTTTATAGCTGCAAGCCTTAATTCACAGGAAACAAAAGTTTGTGAAAATACTGTTGAAAATTATTCAAATTACTAGTGCATCAATCTTGCAGTAATGTAGGCGTTCAAGTGTGAGTCAGACATAGACTGAGATCATAACAGCACATTAGATTTACCAGTACATAGCAATTCAAACAAAGATACATGATACAAGAAATGAGTCATATTATTGATTAACACAATAGGAACTGGTGTCCATTCTGAAGAAATTTGAATGATTTTGTATATGCTTAGGCCTTTTGTATCACTTAATTTGAAAAATAAGCATTTAAACAAATTCTTGGTTACATATAAAGAAAAATTATCTGTAGGTTAGGAGAGGAAGGCTTTGAATCAAAGTTTTGGGTTTGAAAGTGCACAATTTCATAAAGCAAAAGGTGTGCAATATGCATATTGGAGTACTATTTCTATCTGTTCTTTTCCTTTGCAGTCAAAATAAGATGAAAACATGAAACACCTATATGTTTCCCCATAGAATAAGAGTACATACAGTTGTGATAACACTGTATCTTACATGATTAAACTAAATGAAGCCATAAATCACGCTAACTTTGCTTACATACTATTTTTGGCATTTGTGCTTGCGGCAGGGTAAGAAAATTCAATTAAAGCTTTGTTAATGAACTTTCATTACTGTATGTATTAAGGCATACTTTAACGATGTCACAATAAACGCAAGATTTGAAACTGACATTTACAAGTGCGTTTACATATTAGTTATAATAACTGTCACAGTGAATGCAAAATACCAAATCATTAGACTGTGACTAAGAATGTTATGAACTTTATATTTAACTGTTGTTAGCAGATGTTACATCCAAATATTCTACCTTTTCTTGTTAAAAGTTCAAACATTGTAAAAATTGTAATAGCTGAATCATAGTTTTTACTACCTCACTTATTTATACCGATGTGCTTTAACAAATAATATATCATGATCAGAGCTTAGCAGTATCTATTTGCTATTCATGATAGGTCTACAAAACTTCTGCATTATGTAAACAATTCATATAAATTTTCACAACCCTGATTACTATCAACTGCACGTTTCTGTCAAAAAAAAATGTAACTGAGCAAGCACACATCAACAGTTGATACCAAACAGAACGTTTTTTGATAAACAAACTTCAATAAAAATTTGAAGAAATTGTATCCAGTCTGAGCAAAGGGAGGCAACAAGCTTGACAATAAATGTTTATATAACCTTGACTTCCAACATAAATGATTACAAAGCGTGTGATTGATGTCTGTATGAAAAGATTGTGCAGTATATTTATACATAATATTTACAACTACATATAACCAGTCTATTTATATGCCACTGCAGTTTTACGTTAACTCTACGTGTATAAAGCTAACAGGACATATACCTGGAGTATACACACATCAACTTCAACAAACTCTGTCGACACAGACTGTAAATTTTCAAATTCTCCATATATAGATTTTCGTATAAATTATCATTTAAGATGTAAGCCATTACCATTTTTGCAGGTTAAGTATATCGTGTATTCAAAGTAACTGATACATCACAACTCCTTTATGGACATGCTTTATATATAAAAATCGGTACAGTAGGTGGGAAAGATTTGCATAAACACAACCTTAACAATAAACCGCATTAAGTTTACAACCATGAAACAATCAACTTCTTTTATCAAAAAAAGTTTCCCTACTGTCATCGCGTTTAGTTTGATAATTGTGACAGTAATATAGCAAATATAACAAACAACATCGCAAACTCATCTGGCAGCAGTAACGAAAAAAATACTTCATCTTTATTGAACTCGGGTGTCTGCAAATATCAAAATCAATGTTCTGCAGGGAATAAAAGTATTTGATTTCAATGGTTATATATATATATCCATAGCTGATTTTTACACTAACCTATATCTGTGCAAAATTGTGCTGATATTCCTTACTCTAATGGCAACACGATGCTATATATACTGATATACATTATATTTATATAAGTTCAGTTAACTACACTCTCTCTTCTCTACTCGATCACATTTTCTGGAAAATCTCAAATTTAGATTTAAAGTCCATGTTGGATTTTTGTTTTGGGTCATTTTTCTTCTTCTGTGCAATACGTGCTCGCATTTCCTTCGCGGACAGATTCATGGACAGAAGATCGCCGCCATTGGCCTGTGCTGGGGCAGGTTCACTCTTTTGCATCGCTGGCTCCTACAATACACATATGCATTACACATTACATACATGGAAACTTGTTGTCATGAAAACTTGTCAACAACAATTTTTTTTTTTTAAACCCATTAAAACTTACATTAAACTCAGCATCATAAAAAACAACCGCAGAGGAATAAATTTTGTGCTTATGGACACAAATCTATCCAATCTATCGGAGCCTTCTCATTACTTTCCTGATATTCCATCATACATCAGTATAAAATTACCCTAGGTTGACAGAAAAAAATCTCAGAAAAAAGGTAATAACGGAAAATTCTCAAAATAGAATAAAAAGTATAATCTTCACACAACAATTTTAAGACACTCACATTTTAATTGTACCCTCTTTAGGTCAAGTTTATTTAAACAATTAAGAAATAGTAACCCCTTTCTATCTCAAACATTGCCAACATGTTTTGTTTGACATTTGATGATGCTCTAGAAAGACTATTTTGTGTCGTTTCCATGTATGTTTCTAATACTATTAAAGTAATTACATGTTAATTAAATCCAACAACAGAAAGCAAAGCCTTGCCCCTAGACCGATCAAGTCTTCAAGCAAGCTCCTTTCTTCATCATGTACACTAAAAGCTGCACTGCAACGTGCATTAAGCTATCCTTTTCTAATTAAAAAATATCTTTTGCCTATGACACTAATCAATTAAAAGTGCACAAGATATTGACGATGTATATTTCTCCACCACCAAATGTTTTGTTAGTACTTTTTACATTATGGCAATGCTTGATATATACTGACTATACTTTTTTTATACTATTCTATATACATGTAAGGTGCACGGAAAAACGCCATGACTTATACTTTTATAATGCAAGGGTTGACTTTTTTGTGTATACTTCTTGGGTGATTACATATTTGGGATATATATATAATATTATACATAATTACAATATATCGAAAAATCACATTGTGTTTAAACATTGCAGTCGAGAAACACTTTGTAAAGGTAGTAAAAACAAATGAAGCACCTGCCTTGCATCACCCGTAAATAGAAATCTTAAAATGAAATAACTGCATGGTTCACCAGGCAATAATTTGGTTTGTTCAACATCTATGATATAGATACAGCTATCATGAATCAACCGAGTGAACCCATGTAATTGACACAGTTTTCTTGAAACTTTATCAGCCTTCTTCAATTACGTTATCAGATTTAAATGACCTGATCTGCCATATACAGTGCTTAAAGCAAACAGTTTGTGAACCGATTTGGGGGTGGGGGGGGATGCTTCAGAGGCGAATTATAAAGCGAAGGTTGGGAGATTAGAGAATGGTATTGCTGAATAAACACATGGTTTGTTATTCAATATGTAATAGCACTATACTGTGCAAAACATGACGACGGTTGGATATTTTTTTATTGTAATTAAACTAAACTGAAGTATAATGTTAACATTGAAAAGAATACCTTCCCCCCCAAAAAAAGAATACCTTTTGTACCTGCTACATATTTGTGCAATTATGTATGATATAGTAAACAAAATGTATGCGCGTCAAGGTTGGGAAATTTTCAATGACAACTGCAGGTGAAATGTAACACAGGTTACTTACAGCTCCATACATGTTTCTGTTCTATAAAACAGAATAGAGTAATTTAAAAGCATTACACATAGCTGGTAAAGGCACTGTTCATTTTCACAAAATTTTGGGGTTAAATTTAGTTCACCTCATTCTACAGGAGCTTAAACTTTTGCTAGTTTTCTTCTTTTTCAGATACAGCGAAATATGTGTTGAGCAACTTGGGTAGATCCTATCAAAATCCCTTCTGAAGGTCTTATGTACAGACCCCAAAAGCTTTGCAGGATGCATGGTCTTCAACACCTTTTACTGGGTTCTATGGTTCGGAGTCTAGGACTTTGTATGACCAGCAAACTAACATAATTCAATTTGATATGAAATTAACTTACCACTCTAGTTGGCTGTGTGGCTGGGGTTCTCTCTCCGTTTGTTACGTTAGCTGTAAATACAAATAACACAATATGAATACAACAGTAAGAAACAAGTGTCCTTTACAAATAACAAGCAACCCAAAAGGGCAATTGTCACTCTACTGAACTGACTGGACTGTTGTGAGTAAGTTTTGTGAAAATCTTTTGCAACGTAATCAAGGAAAAGGTAACAGAGGTTACTATAACCTTAACCCACTGACCAAAAAAGGCAACAGGAGGGATCATCTGCTCAGTAAGACCAATCATCCAATGAACTATAAAGACTGTCGTTCATAATAAGTACTCAAAATGTAGATCTGAAATGATCTTTCCAAGTTCTGGTCAGTGTGACCTTGACCATTGACCTACTGACCCCTAAAACAATAGGGATCATCCACAGGTGGCATGCAAGCTTCTGAGCAAGTTTCATGAAGGTCAAATGAATACTGTAACCTGTAGAGTGTTATCAAGGTCACTATCACAGACAGACGGTAGATAAATCACCATGGCATAAATCTGCTGGACTTTATCCAGTTGAGTTAAAACTGGTGTACTGTACCGGAAGATCATTAAGTATTAATTTAATTAAGCCATGCCGGTTAACCCAGTTATAGTGAACTAATAGAAACTATTTTTGTATTCATTAGAAAGCAAATTCACTATAATGCAAAGCTTTAATTAAAATTTTAAGTATAAACTGGGAGTCAAATTTGTTTCAGCATAATTTGATGAAAACATTATTTCTGTCTAAGCTTCATATTCTTTTGCATACTTAATTTGCTTGTTTCAACGTAAAGGCATTCAGTTGGACAGTATCTTTTAATATACAATTTATTACAATTAATTTATCAAATTAAGGATGCCACTCAACATGTCCTACACACACACTCTGACAAGTAAGGGGGTGGGGGGGGGACTGGACTGGCATGCAAACATGCTTATTAGAACACCATAACACAATGTCTTCTCACTAACTTTGAACAAAACATGGTCAAGACTGATACTATATTGGTCAAAATAAAATGCCCACATGCTGCATGTTCACGCAAGTTAAATAAATATCCCTAAACTGTAATACACAATCATACGGTACCTTGCATTTTCTGAACTATGTCTTGTCAAGAAAGAATTAGAAATGAGAACCATTGACATATAAAATATAATATTTTCTTTCACATGACTGTTACTAGTCCTCAGATACTCACAATTTTCTGGCTTTTCCATTTTAAAGAATATACAGTTTCACAAAATATAAGTCCAACAATCCGAATCAATACAACAACTCTCAAAAGTTAATCACAGACAATCTTTTTTCAAATATGTCACAGAATATCCCTTTATCCTATATTCGTCTAATCAAAACTTCATCTTTTATAGCTTCTAGAAAATAATGAGAGAATTCTATAACTTTTCCAACCGCAAGTTATTGAATGAATGGCCACAAAATAGATACTGAAGTATTGTTTTTCCGTATATGGCAGCGCTCTCAGGAAAGAAATCTCTGAGCTAGACATACAATTACCCTAAACTTATCCTCTGGTGGACAAATTTAACTTCCGCCGCAACAATAAACAATGATGAAGAACCATATAACTGCAGAAATATTGTACATGCAGATTACATTGATAAAACTGTGTAACCACTGACTTGCCACAGAAATTCCCAGGGCATTTTTTGTAATTCCGATAACTATGCAAAAAAATACATTTCAGCAATATGTCAAGGCTATACTGGAAAACTACTGAGAAAGGAAAACACATTTCATCTATTGTAAAACACAAGACATTTTGCTCTGCAGAACACACACAATCATTATTGCCATTGCAACACAGGCAGATTTTTGTTCTGTGTCCATGCAACACACAAAATATATTTTCTCCACTGAAAACATGAGACTTTTTGTTCTACAGCCAAGCAACATCTAAACATTTTCTCCATTATTAAACAAAGGCTGCCATAATTTATGCATGCACTGCCATAAAACATTCAACACCCAAACAAATTGTCCTCATTGCATAACAGGCAAAATTTTGTTCTGTGTCCATGCAATACAAACTGAAAACAAGAGACTTTTTGTTCAACGGCCAAGCAACACCTAAACATTTTCATCATTATAAAACAAAGGGCTGCCATGCACTCTTTAAAAAGTTTCAACACACAATCAATTCCTTCATTGCAAAACAGGCAAATTTTTGTTCTATGTCCATGCACACTAAAAACATTTGCTCCCATTCAAAGCAAAAGACATTCGGTCTAAGTCCATTCACACACCAAGAACATTTTCTCCATTCAAAACAGAAGCATTTTGCTCTATGTCCATTCCTTTTATCTATTGTAAAACAAGAGACTATTTTTGTGGCCATGCAACACCTAAACATTTTCTCCATTATAAAACAACAGCCTTTGTTATGCATCTATTAAACACCTGAAACACGTTTTCCACTGCAGAACAAGATACTTTTTGTGAATCTGTGTCCATGCAACACATTCACAATTGTCTCAATTGTTAAAGAAGGTAATTGTTGTTCTGTCGCTATGCAATGCAGCTGTTGATCTGTCGCTATGCAATGCAGCTGTGCAATGCAAAATAAATGCTGGTGAAAGTGATCCCTAAACACAAACAGCAGTTTTGAAAATTTTCTCCACTATAAAACAAAAGATGTGTTGTTCTTTGACCATGCAACACATAAAACATTTTCTCTAATGTTAATTATTAGATTTCTTGTTCAGTTGCCATGCAAACACCCTAATCAAAGTCTGTAGTAAAAGATTCTAAATCACTGTCTAAATTTCCTGGTCAAACAAAACAATGTGATACAGTTTTAACTTATAATAACAAAAACGTTAAAAGGTATTGCCAACCTCTGACACGCTGACATGAATGACGCAAAACTAGCACATAACATGGTAAGGAGATGACGTAATTTTGCAAACCTAACATAATATTACAAGAGGATGTTGAAAAAGGGAACATGGCTTTCTGAATGTTAACAAGTCCCTGAAAACAGATTTAGGTCTTTGCTCAGGTTTAGGTCTTTGTAAACATGTCAACTATTAACAATTGAAGTATTAAATTGGGTGGGGGGGAACAACAGAGGTTTATACAATACTGAATACAGCCTGTCCTATGCACTTGTATCCTCCAAAAACATAGCTGTAAATATTGTTTAGTTAAACACTGTTTTTCAAAAACCAGTTTAGTTAGTAATGGAAGTACTATACCAGTACAAAAAGAATACAAAAATAGGGTCAATGAGAACACCTACACTCTCATGTATCATGCACTAAAGCAAGACATTCAAAAGACAGAACTAAAGGGTCAAGTTCTTTAACTACCATTTTCAATTCACAATTCACTGACCTTGAATCTTCCATTTGACCTTAATCTGCAATACAAAATGAGAACCGTAAAATGAGCTAATGCTGTGGTTTTGTAATGTACCATGTTTGCAAATGCTGAATGTTGCAATGTATATGTCAAAATACCAGCTACGGGGGAGATAATATATTCTGACTCAGACAAACTCATGTACCGTAACAAATGAGGAAATAACAAGTTGTCAACAATGTCTCTAATTATATGGACATTTAACATCAGAATTCAATGGTGAAGTGGACACCAGTAACACCTTCAGGTGAACCTCCGGGATTAAATTCTGTATCACCTATCTCCGCCTAAACTTACAAAACTTGGGCTCCTATGGAGGTACATATAAATATGGCGTACATAAGTATAAACAAACCGTAAATAACCAAGCAAATAAAATATGCTATAAACACAAATTTGTTGACTTTGGCTTATGCAGAAGATAACGGATAACTAAAGTATATTTGAACGAATAGTGGGCAAGTGATGTTCAGACCTAATAAAACCATATTCATTCTTGCATGTGATATCAATCCCATTTCCAAGCCTTTCACCTGTTGAAGCATTCTAAAACTGGAACTCGAAAACTGTACTGCTCGACTCGACTATTGACTCATTGACCTTGGTTTTGTTGACCATGATTTTTACGCACAGGTAGTTAGGATGGTAGTTTTGACGTTCTAACAGGAAGTACTCAATTTTCACATAAGTATTACAGACTGAACTGAAAAAGGGATGGACGTTGATATTTTAGAGGCAACTTGCGCATATGACCTCTGGTGATGTCAATGTTTTACCATTTCTTTTTTTGACACTTTATCAAAGTTTTAACCACACTGTAAACAATGACACAAATGCCAGGTATTGACACCACACTCACCAATCATACCATCAAGGATACCACCAACATATTTATCTTAGGTTTTTGAAATTCCAGGAAAGGATGCATTGGTGATAAACATTAGTAAGGAAGGTCATTATCTCTATTAACAGGGACAAAGTCCTCCTTACTGTATAGTATGTAATATTTTGGCTATCAAGGTTTTAATTAATACCCCCCATGTGGTAAAATCATTTAAATCAATGATTAAACCTGCACTTTGAACCAAGCATTACCTCCCTTGATACTTAATTAGAAATCTTAAGGAGCAAGATCTACCACCGACTATTAAAACGTAATCCAAAAAGTTTGCATCTTAATTTTGGTCTTAAAATGACTTCCATAGTGACAAAAATTGATGATAACACAAGCTGCAATTGCTGCGACTGTGCCCAGTTACATACATTCCATCAAAAATGTTTAAGAGAGTGTAGGTGTTTGTTTGGGCAAAGTCTGTCATACCATCATCTCAAGTAGAAGGCACTGAAATACTCTAATCTAAAGTCATTTTATCACATCACTTTTTGTTAGACTGAACATATTCAAACTGATAAATGGACTTAATTGACTCTCTTCCTATAATGGGGTATGCAGGGGTGAAAATTTTCTACGCATTAATCAGATAATGTAAATGAATTGTCATCAAGAGGAAAATTCAAAACAATTTAATTAAAGTTTGTCCCAGTTAGTTTGAGGTAATATGCACGCTGGGGTTTTCATCCTCCAGTATTTTGTGAAATCAGGGTCTGTCGCTAATTGAGATGCATTGATCCTTAGTAACATTTAATAAAAGTTTAAACCTAACAACATAGTCTGTAATTAGTGTAACTTGGTGAAAAAAGTGCTGAAACATATGAGTGAAATCATACTATAATTTCCACGGTACTACCAGATAAGACTGTCTATTTCCACAATAGTTTAGAAAGAACAAGATAATGGTAACGGTGTGCTAAGAACTGCAAGAAAACTTGGGCGACTGTTTCTGAAGATAGGGTTTTAATGGATACCTTACCACAACTTATTAACAAACTAAAGTAGTTAGTACAGACAAACAATGCAATTACCATAATGTCTTTCTTTTACATGATTACATTTTTTCTACATTAGTTATTAAGAGCAGAATTTTGGGAAGAACACTTTCACTGACTTATTAAAAAGGTCTTAGTTTTAGTGTCCTTGATTTGCAACTGCAATGTTAGATACAACAGTTACTATTCGTCCCATACCTTAATCCCCAAACTTATGTGTACAACAAAACAATGAGATGGCATTTTACAGGTCCAGTAACCTTAGTAACGAAGAAACAAACATACTTTTAACTAAGTCACATTTCAGACTTGAACTTTTTTACATCTAGGAATAACAAGATTATGGCCCTTTGTTTTATACATTTTCCTGGAGAAGCTTTGATGTTAAATCCTGTAGTTGTCATGATGTATATTTGATGTATGTCTGAATATATCCTTTAAACTTATACAACTTTAACATTCTTCCATGTTCAAGCAAACATTTCAGGTCAAACAAACAGGATCTTTTACACATCAAATGATAAGCCTAAAACTGTTAGACGAAAAGGTTTTATTACATGATTAACCAAATATAGGGAAGTTTTGAGACACAATAAAATGTGACCAAACATTAAAGAGTTAGAGTAAGGGAATGCCACAATTAAAGCATTGCTTTAAAGGGCAATCCTAGAACAAAGCAAAGAATGTTACGTGAATGATTTGAATATATTAATGATAGAAAGTCATGCTTTTATAATCCTCCAATACTAATTTGCATTCACTAAAGCACAACTTACACATGTAACAGCATATGAATGTCTGACATATGATTTTAACATTCATCAAAGGTTATACACCAGAGGTCACAGGTTCGAGTGGTTTAATCAATATACAAATAAGAAACCAAAATGAATGGTGAACTCTTCATTGTAAGAAAGCCTTTCCAAAATTGTACCTCATAAAATGTAGACAATCTTTATAATACTTAAT
>JAUMHA010388024.1:0-12002 GCA_032359765.1 Saxidomus gigantea
ACTGTAATTCATTTCACACATTTCACACATTTCACACATTTTATACATTTCATACATTTTATACTTTTTAAACAGTTGTTCTATTTTATGCATTTTAGTAAATTGATACATTTAGTTCCTGTACAGTTTTTATACATTTGATTCAGTTCATGCATTTTTGTTTTGGATACATTTCGTTCATTTTGTACTATTTATACATTTATTCATGTTATGTTTTTAATTCATTTTACACATTTTATACGTTTTATACATTTCATTCAATTGATTCATTTCATGATTTTTTTATTCATACATTTCATATATTTTATACTTTTTATACATATTATTCATTTTATGCATTTATTTTCATCATATACATTGTATAGATTTCATACACTTGATACACTTTATTCTTTTTATGTGTTTGATAATTTTTATACATTTGATAGATTCTTTACATATTATATATTTTATGCATTTGATATATTTCATTATTTTCTGCATTTGATACATTTCATGCATTTTGTACATTTTATGCGTTTTATACGATTGATTCATTTTTTAAAAATCATGCTTTTCATACAGTTCTTGCTTTATGTGCATAACATTAAAACATTTGTTTGATACATTTAAGGCATTTAACATTTAATACTTAAATTTTACAAAGCAATGCATTTACTAAATTTTATACATTCTTGTATTTATTAAATTTGATGCATTTCATTAATTGTACATATATAAAACTTTGTTCACATTTTATGTATTCTATACATTTCAAGCGTCTTATACAGTATATATTTCTAAAACATTAAATGTTTGATAAGTTTCATGCATTCTATCCATATTTTTTGTATTTTATACATTTGGTACAATATTTCAAGTGGAGGCGGGTGAAACATACACATATACATCGTCAATAACCAATAAATAGTTTTACCCTTCCTTGTCTTCACGAAGAAAACTTTTAATCTTTAAAAGATGTGCCTTGTGACCGTAAGCACGTATTTAGTACTCACATAAGGCTTCGTTTACATACAACAAGTTTCTTGTACAAGACATTAAAGATAAGTCAGAGTTATTACTTGTACAAGAAATTGTTCTACACAAGATCTAGCAAGAATTGCGTTGACAATTTATCACAAAATAGCAGAAAGATGTCTCCAGCACATAGGTTTGTCTTTAGCATGCAGACGAGTTTCTGAATTTTTCAAGAATAATATGAAATTAATGGATTATGTTTTAAAAGAAATGCATTAAGTGTTCTTATCCAGAAAAATAAATAATTGAATATCCAATACATATTAAAATGGCTTTTAAATTTCATCTTAAAAAACTCTCTTTTTTGTTCAGTGTGATCGTACTTTGCACTTGTATCATATAAATGTTCCCTTTATTTGGTATAAATTGATCAGTTGATCAACATTGTCCTTTGACCAAGGCATTGTGTACACAATTTTAAAAAATGTACCTGAATTAACTCTCGCACATCTGTTTTTCCCATTAAACACTTCTTATCAGTAATTTGACACCCAAGAAGTTGTGAAAAAATGGAACGTGCTCTATTCTCGTGCAAGAAAATTATCATATATTATGTCACATAAATTCTGACAAAAGTTGCTCAAATGTGGGTGTTTACATATGAACAATTCTTGTACAAGACATAAATAGTACTTGTCGTAATGTCTTGTACAAGAAACTTGGAAGGTGTAAACCCCCACTAATGTCTCATTACCACGTAATGACGTCGTAAATCAGCACGCAAGGAACGTAAACAGAAACAAAATGATTATCTATGAAAATAAAGTTATAATTCATTTTCAAGTATGTGACTTGACAATCCTTAATAAATTAACTGTGGGGGTTTTACTGAAACGTGGCTCATTGCTTTAGTGATGTGCAGATACATTAGAGCGTCGTTATTGCTAAACCTTTCGTTGTTCACTGACGAACTGGACACGGATCCAACATGGTTGGCGTAGGTTAAAAAAGGGTTATTTCTAATGTGTTTTACTTCCTGTCAATATCCATTTCATTTTGTGTATTTGAACAAGTCAAATAAATGGAAACTTCTTGGAATGGACTTAAAAAGGATTACAAATGTTTCAGCACACTTTACTAAACAGCTTATTTCTACCGACATCTTTCTTTGCAGAGTGCTTCTGAGCAGCCTTCTTTCCTATTTGTTTTTGCCTTCTTTTGCTAAGCAGTCATTTGCTTGCTGACCTTCTTTGCTGGATCCAAACTTCAACGCTACCACCACACGGGCATTGACGAATGTTGTGCGTTCACCTACTTTAAAAGCACATCCGGATGGCATGTCTCGAGAAAGGACTCCTTCAGGGTCTTTACGATTGCCCTTTGGCTGAGTTGCTGGGCTTCTTATGTTTGGCAGTATTCTTTGAATTTTGAACGGGTGCTGCAGCAGTATCAGTCATGTTCCCAAATTTCAGTGCTGAATGAGCCAGCAGAGCTACAGCAGGATAATGTTTGCTAAGAGGGTTAATGCTGAAACACAAGGTTAAACCGGATTAAAACAAAAAGATGCGCGATCACGATTAGCCGTTTTGTGTTTCTAATAGGCGATTATTTCCGCTTCTAGACTAACTGTACAAATAACTTAAAAGTCAGAAATAACACAATTGATCTATTTTAAAAGATTCGTTACAGTATTTATCTTTTATCAAATAAATGCGCATAATTGTACAAAATATTAGAGATAAACACAACCTGGCTCTGTAAAAATGTCAGTATAGTTATTGCATCACAAACTATTAGAACTATGTATAAATATATCATATTTGGACCTTCTCTAGAGATACATCTTATGAATTAATTATGATAGCTGAATAATGTGTTGGAGACAGTTTTATCAAGAAGAAGACCAGCTGTCTCATATGACAAGTGACAAGACTACAGAAGGGTTACTTAATGGTTATGTCTATTCAAGAACTAGTTGCAAATTACAAAGATCACAAAGATAAATATAAAACACTAACTAATTCAAAATGTGCATGAAATCCAGAAAATCCATCTAATATTTTGTTAGACCTTGCCTTTCAAGGAGATCGTTCTTGTCAAATTTAAGTACTAAATAATTTGTTCTTAAATCCCGTAAAGTCTCGTATTTATGCGGTTAGAAGTGATACGTTTTCCTGAAATGACTCATTTCCTTATTTAGCGGGTGCAATCTGACGTTATATTCTATAATAGGGACGTTTTACCGGTATACTAAAATACATGTATTCTCATTTGATTTCATGTAAAAAAGTGTAGGGAGATTTGAAACTGTTTGTAATACATTTTGTCCAAGGCGTTGCTATATTTGTATCCATTTCACTAAACGTTTTCCACAGAAATCAAGGTACATTTGGAATAAAGCTATTAACCATAAAGACTATATTTGTATAGAACAGTTACACATATGATTTGTTTCTCATTACCGATTAAATTTTTCTAAAGTGAATAACGTTAAAATGGCAATAAAACTACTGCGTGTTACATAACAGTAAAACATATTCAAGGATGAAAGTACAGATTCAATAAAAAACATACAAACCTTAAGATCATTTAGTCCAAATGTATATCACATCAAGACCAATGTGTAGTCTTCATTTAGTCTGTATTTGTTAAACCATGGGTAATATTTAGAATCACTTAATGTAATCCAAAGAAAACGAAACCCTTTATATTAGCACAACTAACAGAAAATTCCGGAATTCGTTGAAACACAATCCTTATTTTATTAAGTCCAGAACTAAGGGATAGTCTAATTACACTTGTTAATTAGAAAACAATCTATTTTGAGTCACTGTATACAAGTTCCTGTATACAAGCGTCTTTCACGTCTACTTCATGAATTCTTGAAATGGTACTGAAACAGTAATGCTAATATGACTGACCTTTCAAAAGTGTGTCCACATAGATAAATGTTGGACTTTTATATATCCGAATCATTTGCTTGTTAACAATTTCTTGCAGATCATATAAAACATCAGCTATATGGATCATTTAGCGTAAGGAACACATACCGTTATACCTAATTATTCATCACGGATATTAATCCACTTTTATTTTCTCAAATTAAGTTCATAATTGTTTGTTTTTGTATTACCACACATATAAAAACGGGGGAAAATTATACCCTTACATAAAAGTGTCTACCGAGCTACCATATTTTAAAGAACATACATTTACTAACATTTTCCAAAGAATATCTTATTATCAAGGATATCACTAAAATTGTTGTGTGTGTATGTGTGTACAATTTAAAAGAATTTGCATGCCTATCACTCCTCGTAGTAATTTATGTTTGTTTCTGAAAAGGTAATCATTTACACATTTATAATAAAACAATATAACATTTTTCCTATTGAAGCTACATGTCCTTGATATAAGAAAGTAAAACTCGAAAATTAGTACACAGTTAATATCCGTATATCAGTATAACAAATCCACTGTACAGCTTTTTCATTCAAAATGCATAGTTAATCCAGAACAATGAAAATATTCTTCACTGATGATGATATGGTATATATGTGTATTCATAGAATAAAATCCAAGCCTAGCACAAAACACAAATCCTCTATTAGTGTCAAATACCAGAAAACACTATCTAAAGTTAGTTTAGCCATATCCATCTTGAAAATATTTGATTTAATCCAACATTTTAGTAATGTTCTATGACAGTAAGGAAAGTTTTAGACTTTTTGCGTAATGTAACTGCATTACAAATCAAGAAAATATGTGCTCATATATCCTATAAGATAGGTTCTACACTCTAATATCTGAAATAGTATCAAAACTCCAACGCTTATACGTCTTATTTCTTTGGAGTTTCATTCAAAAATGAATAACTACTGCAAAGTTAAGCAGCTGCAAACTTCTTGCATCCATTTGCACGTGACGGAATGTTTTGAGGAGAAAGTATTGATTGCATTTGTATGAGCAAGCATTGTATGTATGTGCTATAATATGTTTTTTCTTTAATAGCTTTTATTAAGTAGGTAAACTTATCGTAATAAATGTTTGCACCTTTTGGAGTTTTACCCTTGTTTACTTATATTCAAAAAACTTTTGGATTAGTTAAACACTATGGATAATAGGTAATAGCTACTTTCGGATTGTTGTAAATATCGGAAGAAATTATTCTTGGTCCTAATCTTTATCTTAGTGATACATGTATTACCTTTCAATGTGACAGTTAAAACTTAAGAAAGACAAAAATCTCAGATTGATACTTCTAGAATAATTAAAATTTCAATAGTTATAACTAAAATATATGACTTTCTATAGAAGTTATGTTCATATATCCTAGTTAAATTCTTCAATCCAACTTTCTTTTGTGTTTATTTTCATTCCGAACAGAACAAAAACAATACGACTATTTCAACTCCTCAATATTGAAACAGTGTGTTACCTGAAATAATAATACCAGTATTATCGTAAATCTGGCATCTAGATGAAGCACAGAGTATCAAAGAGAAAAAAATATCCATATAAACATATTTAGACGTCAATGTCTATACATTTTGGGTTAATTATTCTCAAAATTAGACATAATCTTTAAAAGCTGTAATTTAGACGAAGCAGATACAATTTAGCTTTACTTAAAAGGTTGTAGACAACGTTATTCAATCTCAGGACAGATCATGCTTTTTTCAAATTAATGCAAAACACGACACTAGTAAACAAAATATCATAAAACCCACGGAGGGTGGTAGATAATATGGGTAATATAAGCAAGCAATTTCCTATAGTCTTATTTCTTTTGATAATCACGGAAAGAAACTATCTATGTCTTTTGCAACTTTATTTCTCACTCAGAATTTCATTTGGCAGTCTTCAATTATTTTAATGACTTCATAATAAATACCAATATTGAAGTTAATCACTGGACATCTTCCATGTCATGACATATAACGTTAAGATCTTTATTTTATAGCTCCATCCTATCATAATACAAAATGATCAATTTCTCAAATGTCTACCAGAGCCACATTCTTTGTTATACAATCAAAAGCACATGGTGTTGTTTAACGTAATTACGCCAAAATCTTTTTTTGAAAAAGAGATATCAAACCAGGTGGACCTGCCAGCGTGAAGTTTCCAAAGCTCCAAAATCTTAAAGTATGTCGGTTGAATCTTTCCTTTTTATTTATCAGCTGTCAATAACTAAACTTGGTTTTCGGACCAGCATTTCTTCTGTACGGCAAACAATTATCGAAATAAATATATTTCATACACGTATGTTATAAGATGAATGAAATGGAATACGTACACTCTAAGGCTTAAAACTTCAACTCGGACATTATTTCAATACAAATGAGTGAATAAACCAGTATAACGTTTCAAATTGAGGTTCTAAATGAAATGTTTCGATGATAATTAGGATATTAATCAAACATATTATATTACATATAAAATATGTTATTTCATGCAACTTTTTCAACGTATTTTAGAGCACTTTTAGAGAACGTGTAAATCAATAAAAAATCTTAATGATAACAAATGTCTTCTTTTACTGTCCACGCATTATATTACGTTCAGTATAATTACAGTAAATTATCAACATATTGACCCTAGATGTAGCGAAATTCGGAATATTGGTCACACTTTCGTGGCCTGATTATATCTTGTTATTAAACGAGAAATTGTTCTATGAAAAATGATTATCTGGATGTAAGGAATGAATTTAAAAAATATAAAAAAAATTGTGATACACGAACTTTGTTGTAAATAATTCAATTACTTGGTTAAATATGTATTTACCAAAATAATTAAGTTATATGGTTACGTTGTTGTAATGCACATCCTTAATAGATGCAGTAGTTCTTAAGGTGTCAGTACGAACATTCTTTATCAATGTTACCATCTTACCCATGTGTAAACAAGCTTCAGATCCATGTCGCACAAATACTTCCGTTTTTTAATTCCCACCATCTAAGATCGTTTATACGTGGCTCATTACAATTCATCAGCCACGTAGGATCTACATTATCATAAATATGTCAGTATGACAAGGCTATTCTTACCGTTCAATATAACTTGTATAATATCAAAACAATAGATTCAACAGTAAGGAACTAAATATCATGGCAAAACAATACATTTAAAATTGCATGATGACCTAAGTCAAATAATGAACGTTCATACCCGACAATTCTTATAACTGTACATTATATTTAGAATATAATTAATGATTCGTTAGTATCACTCCGGTCAGAAAAAATAAATGAAACAATTAAATCACATTCAGTAAAAGAAAGTGTCCATCCTAGAACCGCATTTTCCAGCATTGGCAGGTAGAATAACACATTTGTAAACTCACTGCCTCTTTAAATGGAATAGTATGGCCAGACGTAGCAGAATGGTCAGCCAATATTAAAAATGCCTCCCTTTGATCTGTCAAGAAAAAGGCAAATCAACAATTGAGTGTCGGTCTATTGAATGATTTCACATTATTCAGTTAACGACTATGTCTTCTCTTCTAGTGTTTCAGGCTGACAATATCGGCCAGATATAAGATAGTCAATGTTATAGAAAAGCCTTTTAATGTACTCTGTGTACAGTCTTCCTTGGTTAATCACAAGAAATTCTTGTTTTACAGTTCAAGAGTAAGGTATCATATCAAGGACCTCGGTTGATGTCTTATCGTCCACATTATCGTTTTACCCTCTTTAATAGAACAGGAATGATAACGCTCGTTCTTTTGCAGTAATGATCACTTATCTTCATCATTATATACTACTTTAAAATTGAACCAAGCACCGCATTTCATAATGTCGCTATCAACACTTAGCACACGCTTAGACATTTCCTTTGTAGATAGTTCAAAAGCTCGGACGATGATCTTTCTGACAGAAAAAAAGTATTTTACATAACGACCTATTATTAATAAATAGTCACCATTTCAAATGTCGTCGCACTGATATATTGTGTTCGACATCGTATTTGTTGGCAGGCTACCCTTACATAGTTTCTGGTATGATTTGACAAAAAGAGTACTTTTAGGATTTTCGGGATTGTCTTCTTGTTTCTACCTTTTATAAGATATTCTTCAAACTGCAAATCGAACTTACAATTATATGATAAAACTTCCTGACACTGCCTTGCATAAGAAGCAGTCATTCACACAAAGTCCACACTGTAACGTTTAGTAATATATCTCTGCTCATTGACTACATGAATCGTATCTACCACTCGCAATCAACGCAATTGCTTTAAATATATGTTCGAACCTTGCAGATGATATAAATCTAACTTCACATACACGGTAATTAATCTTTATGGCAGAAGTCTGGTTGCATCGCACGTAGTGTTTTAGTATAAGCCTGTAACACATAGAAATTATACATTTATAGATCATAGCATGGTCTATAAGTTTTGTTATTGTAAAATGAGACATTTGAACAATATTGGAAGCATTTGGATTAAAATAAGTTTACTGTTAAAGCAATGATTCAAAACAATTTCACGGAAATAATATAGCAGTCACTTATCAAAGTTATTCAAATTATATTGATCCGCTTTCTGTATTCATTTTACTTCAAATGGATTTATCCGAAATGAGAGTGAGATCTATCTATTTACAGAATGTTAGCCGCTTACAAAAACGGTTAGTCTATCAATTCGGCGGAGTATGCTAGTCAATCAGTCAGTTTGAAGTAAGTACAACACTGTTATATTATCTCCTTTTCTGAAAACTAGACATATTCAGTGAATAATTCAAACCCAGTGTTAAGTGAACGAGATATCAAATACGATTTTCTGTATCTCAAATGGTTTGTCTCATGGAGCCAAACATTGTTTTTACGGTTTGGTGTATTAGGCAAAGTCAGTGAGTACTTAGTCAGTCAATTAGAGTCATATTGCAAAAATGTAAGTTAGAGTCAGCACGACAGCTCTCTTTCGTCAGTTATGTGGTACCCAACAATAGAGGGTATTCAGTTTGCAAGAGTTAAGCAGTCAAAGTATGTATTCAGCCTTAGACTGCTTGTCATTCCAAATCAGGCCGTAATTCAGTCCGTCAGTTAGCTATGCATTGTTTAAGATCAAAGTAAGTCAGTATGGGAACACACACCAAACTGGTCGTAGTAAGTCAGACTTTTGCAATCAGTCACTTTAATTGGTCGACACTCAATCGTTCAGCTGAGACATTTGGTTGATTCGTCAATTAGAAAGACTCAATAAATCACTCACGTACCATCAGGCATTGTCTAAGCCAGTTAATCAGCTAGAATTTTGGAGTACGTCAAGTAATTACGGTACTCAAATTGCTTAACTACTTGAATCGTTTTACAAGTCAATGTCATTGTAACAGGAATGTTATGGATGGACTGGAGAGCAACCGACTTGCAGAATTCCAACACAGTGCAACAACATGTCGAATAATTCATTTGCTTCTGGATAGAAAACTCCCCATGTCAATTCTATTTATCTCACACAGATGAAACGTTGCATTAGTCACAAAGATATGTACGTTGCAATAATTATCGATTATCTGGTTAAGCAAAATCAGCTACAGACAAAATAGACCAGCCACAAGTAACAGGAATCCATCCATGTCTTTTTTATCCTCCCTTGCCACACACCAATCTTTCTCCTTACTGATTTTGACAAAATATCAATTGTATGATAGTACTCTGACTTATTACATTTGTTTTCGAAAGTAATAATATATATATAGAGAGGTTCATTAGCCAATAATACCTGCAAAATATCTCAGCTCTAGGCCTTGAGGGTTCAGTGAAGAAGATTTTTAAAGTTTTCCATATATAAGCCTATGTAAAACTTAGTGACCACCCGCGCGGGGTCAATTTTGACCCCGGGGTCATAATTTGAACAGTCTTGGTAGAAGTCTACTAGGCAATGCTACATGCCAAATATCTATGCTCTAGGCCTTGTGGTTTCAGAGATGAAAATTGTTAAAGTCTTTCCTATTTGTAACCATAGCAACCAGAGTTCTGCATGGAATGGAATTGTTGGTAGGGCTTCATGCAAGGAATATTCCTGAATAGTTTTATCAACATTGGCCTAGCGGTTTCAGAGGAGATGTCATTTGAATCAAAATGTTGACGGACGACGGACGACAGACAATCATCAATCAGAAAAGCTCACCGTGGCGTAGCCAGGTGAGCTAAAAATCACCCTGAGCATCTATTAGGCTTCCAGCCAGTAGGTAAAACAGTCCCCCCACCGGGGGAATTTTGTAGACACTATTTATTTGAAAGCCCAACATCGGCTGAACATTTTCACATTGTCTACATGCTGGCCATTGGAGCATAAGAAAATTACATCATGTTAATTTACGTTACCCCCTAAAATGCAGATGCAAAATAGCTTTTCAACCTGAAAGAAATATCCATGTTGTCCCATCACTATATATTCTGTTTAACAATAATTACATTTATTGTCTACATTGAACCTTACTTTTTCTTAAATAACACATTTTACAATTTTTTGATAAATTGTTAACGCTGTAATCTACGTTACAGTATGTTAAAGTAAAAAACAACAAGAAAGTGCAACTGAAATTGTGTTAAACTAAGTCAGAATGAAATCATTCTTCATTTTTTGCAAACACATTTATACATATTTATGCATTGGTGAATTTGGTGGCACTTGGCCAGATTTATATCATAACATATATGTACACCCATCAATTTTCTGCGTTACTAGAAAATTGCAATATTACAGTATATGTGCTAAATTGTTCTTAAAGAAATAAGATGAGTCCAATGAAATCAGCTATCAATTTGATCGCAACAATAGGTTTATATAAAGCAAACATGCGAGTGACTGATATTATGTCATTTACGTTGCAGTACGTTACTGACACTTATGACTATTATTTACGCTTAAATATGTGAAATATACATGTACATCAACATATTATAAATAGTTATACCAACACATGTATTAAATATTTAGCCGTGAGGGAACAGTCAAACTATGTCTTTTAATACTTGGCTATCTATAACAAGGTTTACATTACAAGTTATGTTACGTTACTTTTATAAAGACTTTAATATAAAATGGAAGTGACTTTAAATACACAGTATGTATGTGTGCATGTATGACTAACACGTTACTTAAAGATAAAATCGGCAAACCACGAATCTGTAATTTTCGTTATCATGTTTACTGAGTACGTTACAACATTATATTAATATAAGTTGTGTCTGTAAAATGTAAACTTTCTAAGGTTTGATAATGTCCAGTTTGGCAACAAGTTTTCTCCACGTATTTTGGTTTCTGTTATTTCATCATTACTTTCTCCTTCCTGCAGCCCACCCGCCTAACTGTTAAGTTTAACGACATCGTCATTATCCAAGTTTTGTGGCTAGTAACCCTACCCCCTGATACACATTATGCTTTTTAAAGGGAAATTATTTCAAGTTGAGTGAAACATATCAGGTAACAGGTTCCTTGACGGCCACTGACCCGACGGTGGATCTCCTTACATCAACACGACACATCCGCGTTGGATGTTTTAATGTGTCGCCCTTTTACCAAGCTGGTAGAGTAGCACACATAGTGAAGGATATTGAAATCTATATCACAGTCATGTGATTCTAGATGATATTTCTAGTCATTATTCTGTCTCTCTGCCCATGAATTTCACACAATGAATCTTTACTGACAGTGACGAAATACTCGGTTTATGAAAGGAGAGGGATTTTGTTAAAGGTCGCAACCTCTTTGCACACAAAACCATTCACAAACTGATTTGGACTTTCCAGATTGAAGTAACCAAAGCAAGATAGACCACCTCATTATCAACAACAAGCCACTCTCTCCACGTTTTGCGGGTAACACGACATAATGATGTTCTAGTGGCCACAACCTTGTTTTGGAAAGCTTACCATAAAGTAAAGGTTAAGAAGGCAAAGATCAAGAATAATAGAAACAAGCGCTTCAATGTTGCCAAACGGAAGGACTAGAGTGTAATTTCTACGTCGAGCCGAAAAACCTATTCATTATCCTTCAAGATGTCATGTCTGAGACTGCTGCAGAGGTCATAG
>JAUMHA010388046.1:0-12001 GCA_032359765.1 Saxidomus gigantea
CCTTGATACATGTAACCGAATTCTGTGCATCTATAGAAACCGCTATTTTAAAAAAAGGTTACGTGGGTTTGTAGGCAATTGAATAAGCTAACAGTGATACCAAACATCATATAATTTCTATTATGGATATCAGGCAAAAAAAGAAAACCCTCTATGCACACTTTCTTTTGCGTTTGAGTATAGATAACACATATTTAATTCAGTGTCTTATTACTTTTTTTCTAGTAAGATAAAGTCCAAATTAGACCAAGTATATAACTCTGCATTATCATTTCGATTCATCTAACTTTATCTTTGCTTCCCATATATATTTCCATGCATTGTTTCGCTCAATTTCTCATCTTCTTTATACTTATGTTTAAAAATGTCAGGGATGTCAAAATTTAGGCACTAAGGTGTTACCAGAACGTGCAGTCAAACTAACTAGTCAATATCTGCACAAGCATTATAGCGACAAAAGCAGAATAGTCGGCTAACTTCAGAAGAGTATAAATGAAGATCATAAATACAATTATCAAGTCATGCTGTATGAAAACTAACAAACTTTGCAAAAAGTATGAACTGAATTTTAAAATCTGCAATCCAATCTTGATCTTTGCCGTATACCTATCTATCTAGGAATTGTCCCCCACCAGTGCCGTGTTATTGGTGTCCTTATGCAAGACACTTAGTTTCACATTATTTCACATGATTTCCATCTGGGATAAGTCAAAATGGTTGTAACATGTTGTTTCATGATCAAAAATGATTAGTACACATGTAGGGATAATACCACGAATATATACATTTGTAGCAACTACCTATCTATTTATTTGTTATGGTGTCTTGGGTCAATTTCCAACTGATAATTCCATAAGTCAGTCTACAAATACACGATCCAGCAAACTGCAAAGACACCTGCTTTCACGCAGCTTGGCATATCATTAAACAATTGTAACTATCTCTAAACTACCGCTGAGAAAAATATACTCGTATTATAAAGCTGAACAAATGTTAGCTTTTACCAATTCATTTATTCTCGATTGCGAAACAAGTTCTTACAACTTATATTATTCGCTCAGATGGAATCAACCTCTCAGAGATAGAAGCAGTGTGGACTTATTATGTCTCCCCCATAAAACATGGGGGAAATATATTGTTTTTGCCATGGATGTCTGTCTGTCTGTACGAGCTCGCCAATGGGCATATATTGGGTACTATATCCTTCATTCCGTCAAGGTAGCCAACAAAAAAGGGCACTTGTTGGGTAAGTTTAATACTTTATATAGTGCGCTGTTGGGTATCTCTTATAATGGGAAGCAATGGGATAGTACGTCCGTCCGGCAAGGATTTTCATGAAACTTGGGTCAGATGTTCACCTCAACAAGACGATGTGCAGAACCCATGAACCAACCGCGCCGAATCAATGTCAAGGTCACAGCTCAATGTCAAAAGTTTGAGCCTTGCATTTCGTGTCCGCTCCGTATCTCCTAAACCCCTCCATGGATTTTCATTAAACTTAGGTCAGATGTTCACATCAACTTCATGATGTACACAACCCGTGAACCGACTGGTTCAAGGTCAAGGTCACAATTAAAGATCAAAGGTCATATGACTATATTTTACAACAATGACAATGGATCGATAAAAAAAAGGAGGAGGTATTTTTAAGTACTACAGTATAACAAATTTCAATGAAAATCCAGGCAAACATAATAGAAATATCAAGTTCTTGGCAAGGAAACTCTTGATAATGCAAATAAGGCTTTTGTAATGTAAATTCATTTACCCCACCCACTTTTAGAAGAATTGTAATAGACTGACGGGACTGGACTACCAGTTACAAGTGACCAATTGCAATGAAACTTGGTGTGTATGTAGCTTGCATGGAGAGAAAGCTTGGAGTCGCATGGGGATCACAAGGATCAACGTCACTGTCAAATGTAAAAGAATATTAAAAATTGTCCATTAGAGTGTTTTAATAAAAAATAATGTTCAAGGTCAAGGTCACTGTTACTAAGAATAGATTTTAAAAAATAAAGTTTTTTTGTTTGTTTTTGAAGCGTTTAAGCAAAAATAAAGTTTTTAAGGTCAAGGTCACTGTAACTAACAATAGATTTTTTTTAAAAGTGTTTTAAGCAAAAATAAGAAATATATGGTCAAGGTTACTGTTACTAAAATAGACTTTTGTGTTATTTTAATATCCTGTTTCAGTATGATTATTGACAAACTACCATGGGGGAGTCATATTTTTTGTGACAAAAACAACCATCTTGTTTGTTCCTTGCCAAAGGACACTACCGACATGGAGATGGTAGGGATCGAACCCGGGGCCCTTCGATCCTGAGGCGACGCGCTACCACTGCGCCTCGGCGGCTAAACAAATGTTACTGGCTGGAAAAAATATAAAAAAATTCATTGATGATGAACATATAATAATAATATTTTTTATAAAACAGACACTCACACCCACAAGCTTTGAAATTTGTCGTAATAATTCGCCTTCGGCCTTCGTGGCTAATTACTGCGTATCAGTACTCTACATAATTGTTTATTAAACGATGAAGACCGCTGGAACGGATGTTATTTCATAAACAAATTATGTGCCGCGTCTATATGTATAACTAAGTACCTACATTCTTAAATATGATGAAATTTATGCAATATACATTGTATTATAAGAGGCAAAGTATCACTCAGGTCTTCGGCCTTTATGATTAGATCACAGATGCTTGGGGTATGGACTCGCCACCCAATCTATACTTGTCCCATGTTGTACGGAACGTATATATACATTGTCACCATAACACGTGATCAGTAGGTGAGTAGAATAAGGAATTGCATCTGTAATTGGTTAGCTTACACGCAGTTGTAGGATGTATTTAAAGATACTGCAGTAAGCAGGGGCGAGGGTCAGACCTTAGGGGTTGAGGTCCAGACCCCAAGCATCTGTGGATTAGATAACTACACATCTGAACTCTACATCATAATAGTGATCCGTTATATCTTTCAAAAGATAAATCTATTTCCAACTTTAATGTTTACTTTCGAGGCAAGCTTATGTACATATGAAACCCAGTAATTAGCTTGGAAGTGAGCGTACATGCGCGTATAAATTTCTCATGAGTGTGTGCGTATGGGATGATGTTCTTGTAAAAATTTACATAGTAATTATAAAAAAGAGCTAAATTTAAGGTTATTCATGACAAATTTGAAAACAAATACATATAGCTTAAAAGGTAATGTCATCATAATAAGTTAATATTACGAAACGCATACGATTATTAATCTTTTGGATATGTGGAAACTGTTGTCTTGTTGAGAGCTGCCGAGCACAATGCTACATGCCCCCAACTGATACTTTTTCCCTGGAAACATAAAACACACGAAACGATGAAATGTAACGTACATAAATGGATAAACATTAAGCGTACAAAACTATGACAGGCATACTACTAATTTAGGGCATGAAACAATGCAAAAAGAGAGATAAGGGAGACAATTCAATAAGAAAAGTGAAAAATTAAGAGAGATTTTCTGATACGATTTATACCAATTCTAATTAATTAACATTACTATAGTGAAATTACTTTCAAATTATTATTTTAGTTTGTTTGCATCCTTTGAAGGTGACTCAAGCGACTTGACATAAATCCATTCGCGAACTTATCTAGACTTCGTCAAGCATCCATGGCTATTTACAAAAAAAAATGTATTTAATGAACAGGATTTTTCATGGACAGTCATAATGAAAGTCACCAAATACAAACTGTCTATACCTTTAGTTCATGCAGAACAATTGTTGGTATCGATGTCATATCACGATAATTTCACTCGTGAACACCAAAAGTAGTTATTTTCACTCGTGGCTGCACCACTCGTGAAAATATCTCTTTTGGTGCCCACTCGGTGAAATTATATCGTGATCTTACACCGAAACCAACAATTATCCTCTATCTGCTCCCAAGTGAGATTACATAATGTTATATCGTCTCTCATTTGTGTACTTGTCCAACATCTTAATAAAGTGCTCAACCTCTCCTCGCTTTTGGGAAACAATGTCATTCTCTACAATATTAGTACAATAGGCTTATTAAAAGACATTACATGCACGAAAATATCGAAAAATACCATATGCACGTTTCCTTGCAGACTGCAAATACAAGCAAAATGCCCAGACAGATCCACTCAGTTGTCACCATTGCAAACGCAAACGTGATAAGGCTCTTGTTACAATCTCCCTGTGTACAGCCTGTGGTGACGCCTCCGGTACATGGATTGAAATCATCCGCTGTCACTTTGGCGTAAATTGGATACACCCACACGCTGCCTGGAAAATTCACATCAGTCTTTTAATTTAATTGCAATTGGGCTATTGCAAAATTACACAATGTGACGGATCTGTTTTTCGAGCCGAATGGTGTAGCATATATACACAATTGGCAAAGAAAACTACATATTTTATTACTAGTACATACATATTTACCAGTAAATACCACATATTGATCTCTCCTTACACCTAGCTTAAACTAGTGTTAAAGTAAAATTTTCATTTAACAGAAGAGAAAACGAAAATAGAAATAAATAGGGCTGTTACAGAAGCATGGCTAAAATTGAGAAATTCGATGAACGCAAACATAAAACACGACACGATACGTTTTGTATTGTTCATCCGTTTCGTGAAGACGAGAACTATTAGATCAATTTGAAGAATGCAATGATATTGTTACATGTAAGAGAGCCATACAACACGAGTGATTGAGTTACTTCGTCAGTCAGATGTGTCACTTATTGTGCAAATGTGCACGCGGCTGCATGTTATTATATCTTAACTTCTCAAGTCATTTAAAGTACATATTTCCTTTTATGTGTTATGTGTTATTGATTCCGCCATTTCTATTTTATGCCTCAGACACAGTATTCTCTAAATATTCCCTCCTATTTCCAGTAATATAGGCCATCGTATGCCCATTCTTGCATTACACACAGAGCTGTCAATTAGCATTTTAATTTGCCACATGTTTCTAAAATATGTGTTTACAAGTGGAACTTTATTTTGCTCCAAAGCCAGTACAGTTATAGCATGTCTGAGCATTTTTTGATTAATCGAAAATGTCAACAAACAAGGATTTTCACTCTGGAAAATTCCCTACAAATGAGACCCTACCAGACGCTACAAAATACGTAGAGATTTTTCAAAACAATATCTTTAATAATTGGCATGAATACCTATACTAGTATTATTTGTGTCTGTTATGTATGTATGAAAACTTTTCACTCACTGTTAAATTGAGAATCGCACTATTTAACTGAAATGTAGACTTTATATGTTATATGCATTATCTGCAGATAAGAAAAAAATATGCAGAATGAAATATATCTCATTTGAAACAAATTGAAAAACATTGAAATTGAAAGTGGTCTTTTTGTTAAAAAAAATGATTGAGAGACACACATATTTGAATCTGCTTTTCTTACAGTTGATTGTCATAGCTATGATATTCAAACCATGTCAAAATGAAATGAACTAAATTCTTTGTATGAAATGATTCAAAGTGTCATATAATTAGATTTCCCTTTCTTTAATTCAAAAGCCTATTTATAACCATTTTTGAACAGGGAATGCAACCAGTTTTACAAAAAGAGCTCTTTATTGTGCATTTTGAAATATATAAACAATTATGTAAATGTTTGATTATATTGTTAAAGAGGTACTCCCTACATCTAGCAGATTATATTCTCGAAACATAGATAATGTGTTCAATGAATGTAAAATGAGAAATAAATACAATTTCAAAGAAAAACATATGGCGAAAACTGCCCCATTTTACCACAATTAATCAATATAGAGGCTTAATGTAATAAATCGCATCCACCCATTATTGTACAACAACAACTCTAAATAGATCATTGAATGGTTTATGGTATTGCAGTATATTTTTAACCGCGGATTTTATCGAAAATGACATGGAATGCATAGCTGACATTTTTGGGTTAAGTAATAATACTTCCAAAGATTCTATTATTCATGTTTTGGAGGTTATTTAGTTTGACATCAGTTATAGGGTGTGTCCCTTTACATATAAATACGATACAATACATGATAAAATGATACATGTTGAAAAAGGATTTGATATGTCTAGAATAAAGAAGTTGACCTTTGAAAAAACACAATATATCTAATGTATAGTAAAGTTGGCGCTGAAATTAGTTTATTTAAACGAATATCTAAATATCTGACTTTGGGCACGAAGAAGTTATTTTACAGCGCATATTTTATGCCAATTTTCGACTACTGTTGCACTCTTTGGTCAACTTGCAACCAATCAAGCAAATATAAACTTGCTAAACTCCAGAAAAGAGCCCCTCGACTAATAGTATGCGTACCATACAAAGACTTCACATATGTTTTAACACTTCTCTTGGTTGCCAATCCGGGTGAAATTTACATATCACATTGCTATTTAAGATTACAAGGCTATCAATAAGCTCGTTACTGAATATAACTGCAAATTTATCACGGTTTTTTAAAATAAAAGAAATCTCTTTCGATCACATGATCAAAAACCCTTAACCTGTAGGAAACCGCAAACTCAATATGTTAAGAAAATGTTTGGTTACTGTGGAATGGAATGCATTACCACTGCAAATAAAGAGCAAAAACACTTACTAGTACGCAATTCAAACTTGCCCTACATACATAACTTTTGTCAAATTTATACAATGATGTATCATCGTTGACAGTGCACATGTCATTACATTATAAATGAATATAGATATTTATACAACTCAGTAAATGAGTGTATAAAATAATAATGAAGTTTTGCTCAATAAATTTTAGTGTTAATGCGAGTGTGCGTGTGGGTGTGCGTGCGTGCGTGCGTGCATGCGTGCATGTGCTGTGTTAGTTTTTCTAAATTGATGTATGATTATAGTTTTTTTCAGTTGTTGTATGATTATTGTTCATAGAAGGCCTCATGGTAGATAAGAAGTAATGTATGTTGCTTTATGTACATATGCTGAATGAGTTAGCTTCTATAAATAAAGAGATTATCATAATTATACAGTGTATAAACCGTGTTGTATATCTCTGCGGGGACACCCACGTGTTTTGTCACACATCCTTTGTGAAAATGTTTAAAATAGTTGAATACTTCCCCCGTCAAGTTCAGATATCAAGCGATGAAATACTAAGTATGTTAAAAAACTTTTCAGTATTATATCAAACTTACCGCAGATTAGCCAGGCGAGATTGAACAAGACACAAACCGACATCCAGCATTTATTAGAGTCAGGTCTTTCAGGTCTTCCTTTTTCTGTCATTCCAAATAATGTTAATATACCTCCTGGAGTGCATCCGCTGACTATTAGCCATTTTGGAATCAAATGCTGAATACTGCACTCATGAAAAAAAATAGCCCCTGAAGAAATACAAAACAATTTATTATTATCTTTGTTTCAAATGTACTTCAGTTATCAAAAAGATTGAATTTGCCTAACAATCGTTCCTAGGAAGTTACTTACGTCTTTATTCCGCCGGTTTTTCAAACTTTCGCATATAAAGAATGATAATATCAAGTGGGGCACGAAATCATGACCCTCAATATTTGTACCCAATATATTAAACCGACTTTAGTTAAAGTTATGTAAATAAAGTTTTATACTTAGTATCAATCTATAGTGCAATAGACATAACTTTTAATTTTTTTTCTTTTCATGGTGATAAAAAATCTTTGGTGACCATATCAAAGCCTTGCAGTTAATGGCATCACACAATGCACACTATCAGTCAGACGGCTTTAAAGAATAAAAAACGACTCTTTAGATTCTAGTGAACATTCTTGTGCTTTTGTTTATGTTGTATGTTTTACTCTCGTGCATAAGTGACCATCATGACGAAGAACAGTTTAACCTGTGCACAAGAACAGTATCAAAGTCGCAACAAATAATATCGAAAACAATTCACTGTGAATAAATAAATTGCACATCCTAACTTACCCATGACAATCTTAGATATACCACCAAGCAATACCCATCCGGCTAAAGCGGCGGCGCAAATGATTACTGAAAATGTACAAATGCTAATACATTTAAGTACATAAATATATCTTTATCCTTATTTGAATGATGCAATTCTCATATGTTTTCATCTTAATATTAACTGCGCAATAAACGCAATGATTTAATTTTCGATGTCCACAGCGCTTCCTTGTGGCAGATTTATTTTCCGTAGAATTATAATACGGTACGGTGCCCGAACAGGTACATGTGATACATGTTTTTATTTCGGAATCACGAAATTCATTTCGTAAAAACCATTTAAAATTTCGTAATATTGAAATAACATTTCGAAATTACAAAATAAGTTTTCGTTTTTATGTAATATTATTTCGTAAAAACGAAAAAAGATTTCATTGGTAAAATGTAGATTGTAATTACGAAATAATATTACGTTTTTACGAAATCTTATTTCGTTTTCATATTTTGTTAAAACGAAATAAATAAATTTTGTAAAAAACGAAAAAAGGTTTCGTAAAAGCGTAATACTATTTCGTGATTACGAAAACATTTCGTATTTATAAACGGAATGTTATTTCGTTTAAACGAAATGATATTTCTTTAAAACAAAATAAATGCATTTCGTAAAAACGAAATATCATTTCGAAATGTTATATCGTTTTTACGCAATATTATTTCGTGTTTTTGAAATGTTATTTCGTTTTTACGAAATGTTATTTCGTTTTTACGCAATATTATTTCGTGTTTTTGAAATGTTTTTTCGTTTTTACGAAATGTTATTTCGTTTTTACGAAATGTTATTTCGTTTTTACGAAATGTTATTTCGTTTTTACGAAATGTATTTCGTTATTACGAAATTAAAGAAAGTATCACATATCACTTCACGGGCACTGTAATATATTAATCATACTTTCTTTATTCCATTTGTTATAACTCTCGAGTAAATCTGAAAAATTATTCATTCTATATACATTGTACAATTAATGTCTTGCAGCTTCTATTCATTAAAATGCATGACATTTTTCTTTGTCTCTTACCATTCGCGAAGAAAGAAGGCCTTGTAACGACTCCTGCCTCATGCTCATGCTATTTACTGGAATCGATACAACGATTGCCTAATCAACAGCGGTTCAGAACGAATTTGTCTAAAATGTTCGTTCCTAGCGATGCTCTATCTTATTACTGTGAAAGATTTGGGCCTTTTGATTCAATTCATGGCTTAGTGCATCTGCCTCAATGGGCAATGTAAAGTAAAATGGTACAATATTCTATTGTGTATGTTCATTTTGTCAATTTAACGGTTGTTAACAAATTGTAACATCTGCAGAAACATTTGTACTTTACATTATTCTGCAACATAGTATAATTATTTTACATCAGAGATATATGTATAATATTAAACTTACCAACTGCCATAATTGTCCCATACAAACACAAACCACCTATATCTTTGCATTTACCCATTTTATTGTGTGAGAAGAGTGTATTTCACTGTGAAATGCAGTAATTATATCTACAATAAAAGAACGACAGCAATTTCTTTTATTTTTTCCTATTTAACTGTGGATTATCATTTTTAATTTCGATGTATTTGCCGAACTACTTTTAAATTACAAGAAATGAAATATAGCAACTATCACAAAGTCTTAACAAAAGTACCATAATTCCACACCCAAAATCTCCAGCTCGTCATCCATACAAAAGAATCAGACGCATGATTGACAGGAACAGTGATTGATTAAGCTAAAATGCATACTTATATACCTCCAATATCTGTTCTTCGTTTGTTTTACGGTTTTGAAAATAGTTGGCTTTTGAAAGGAATGAACATCTGATTGAGTAGATAGATATTTTATTAAAGTCTCACTTCTGTACATACATATCATAAAACATTAACATATTATATAATCATGTAAAAATGTACAAAACCACTCTAACAGAGTTATGAGATACTAAAACATAAAAAGTATCATGTCTGTACGCATGCTAAAAAATTCAAATGTTTAGATTAAACATAATTTCTCAAGTTTTCACTCTACATAATAAAATTAAGTTGAGAATAAAGGGCGTTAAACGAAATTTAAAAATAATATATACAGGAATTACAGGTGATTGTTGCTATATTGGTATTTCGCCCTTTATTATATTCTCGCACCCCTCGCTTGATAGTACAATGTACTATATCCGAGTAGAGACTCTAAAGCAACTTCAAGCGCTTTTAGAATTTCAGATGCGCTTTTTCTTCGTCTTCAACCTTCAACCTTAATGTACGAAATATTTTTTTCGCGCGTCAGCGTGAACGGTACCTCCGCCATGACGTTACGAAAATGACGTCACATGTAAATGACGTCACGTTACGTTAGTTTTTTTCGCGCAAAAGATGCACAAGATATTGGTTAACAATCGTGCCAAATATTTTTACCGTGTATTAAATAATGAAAAAATCATGAGGTAGGGCTCAGTTATTTTTGACTAACCCTCGTAAATGTTTACGCCTTTCTACTAAAATATTATGGCAGACTTTGGCACTATACTAAACACTATTTTCATTGGATAGAATATATTTAAACTTCTCAGATTCACTTTACATTGAGAATATATCATTTTGCTCAATAATTTTATCATATAATATTTTTTTTTATTATCATACACTGGACAATTAATAAGTACGTGAGTTTCATCTTCAACTTCGTCAGGACAATGAAAGCATGGTCTTTCATGTACTGGTAAAGATATGTACCGACCAGTCTCGATCTTTAAGTGGGCTACCCCACAGCGTAACTTAAAGCACTTCGATACTATCTTTGTAAAATTCATGATTTTGCGTATGGCTCACACTTGTACTCTGTTTTAAACAGTTTATATTTGCGTAATTTGTTGCCTGGCAGTCTATCCCTCGACCCTATATCAGAATTTACACTTTCATGGCATTTGATCTTAAACCGTTCCATTAAGACATTTTGTAAAGTCTCGATGATATTGACTGATGTACTGTTTGTCATTGTTAAGTGTTATATTGGCGACGCTTTTAACCTCATCTATTACTCTTAAACACCAATTCTTCGTAGAGCGCTGAATTTCGTGTGACCATTTTAAAACATGTTAATTTATTCTAGAGTCATTAATATTATTAAGACGGAACCAATGACTTGTAACCGTTTTCCACTGTCGAATGTTTGGAAGTAGTTCAAGTGTCCTTGTTGCTGACTGCGATACAGATTACTTGAACACAAATGCCGACCTTTGAACTGACTTCTTTCTGAAGTGAATCACTTTCGTCTTATCAATGTTGATAGACATTTTATTTTGATTACAACAGTTTGTTAGCAAATGTAGTAGGTCTTGAAGGTCGGACTCGCTTTCGACAATCAAAACAAGGTCGTCTTCATAAAATAGATGGCACAAAATTTTACCATCTATCGATATTCCTTTATTCATACCATCTAATTGTGCACTGAGATCATTTATGTAAAGATTAAAGGCTATCATTGATATCAAGCATCCCAACAAGCATGTGCATATTGGACCAATATCAGTTTTAAGTAGGCCGACTGATATCTGTTTTTGATATTGGTACGATATTCAGCCGATATCAACCGTTTACCGAGAACAAAATGTTGTGTGTAATAAGATGAAATAATTATGTTTAAATTATTTCATAAATCACTTAGGATTTAACGAATTTACGTTAAATTCTTCTCTAAATAGGTACAAAACTTATTTAATACAGTGGATGTTTCGATATCGGTCCAACCTCGGTTTGATATCAGAAAAAGAGAATTGGGGCACGTTGGAAGAATAGATAGGCAGTACAAAATAACTCTGAATATAAGTTAGTTTTTTTCTATATTTTTGCTTAGCGAAGTGCAACGCTTAAAGTCTTAAAAAGTAAAGAGAACTTGTTTATATGTTGGGCTTTAATTTAAACTTCATTCAGCCCGGGATATACCGCCATTTTGGATCATATTTGAAATGGACACTTTGTGCAAATTCTCCTCAATTG
>JAUMHA010388057.1:0-12000 GCA_032359765.1 Saxidomus gigantea
ATCGACCATATGTGCCTTTGATTGATTTAACAAGCTCTCTGAATTTGTCTTGAGTGATATTGTTTGCTTTAAACACACTTGGTCGGAAGAAAAAGTTCTGTAAATCCTGACTTGACATTTCATAATATATTGCCTTATTGATGATAGTTTTCAATTCAATTTTACATCCACAGCGACCTGCTCATGCAATCTGTATATGTTTTCCTCTATGATGGGGATACTATCGAACTTTCGATAAATAGGTATTCAACCTCTATAGCAAGGCGGCTGCTGTTAGAAACTGGAGGTATAAACAGTGGTTCCGAAATGGTGATATAGCTAAAAATAAACTAAAACGGTAAAGCGTCTCTCACTTTAACATAACCTAACATATTTTAGGAATCCATGGTATGAAATAACAGCACTAGATATGAAGACCACAACTGATGTTCGCTAGCGACCACGAATTATTGTGTATGTTTACATTTAAATTAGCTCTCATCTTTCACCATCTTGAACTTGGATTTGGAAACGACCTGAAATTAAATGGAAATAAACTATAGACAAAGCGGTGTGTAAACTACATTATTGTCAGTTCCTGTCATTGTAGATGCATATAAACCAGCAAGATTACAGGAGTCATCAATTACTATGTCACTGGCGTTCCTTCAGACAGGTTCAGCAAAACGTAGGCATACTAACTGCACAAATTGCTCTAGATAGGCAAGTTAGATAGATAAATAAGCATCAGTATGTTTCTGATCCAAAACAAAATTGTATTTCAACCTCAATGACTATACTCTCCGTGTCATTTGTTATAAGTGTTCAATCTATTCTAAGCATCTTTATTAGCCATTGTGATGTTAATTGTTTTAGAAACACAGTTCTAAGCTAAATAAAGATCAAATGGTGTAACCTTTTAAGCGCATTTGCATTGAAAACTAATGCCGTGAAAATTTCATTGCTGCAAACCTCTATTTTTCAAACGGTTTTGTTTCTGTCAAGTTTGTCTTTTCGATCTCCGGAAATGTGTAGAAATGAAATCGTACCAAATTTTGTAAGAAATTTAAACATATCTTTATAAATAAATACTAAGGAAACACACTACATGCGTTTGACTATGCCCTCGCCTATAACATAGAGTCACAAGACCGTACACGCCTTTCATATCTAAGTCTAAAAGTCTCGTTTACATATATAAATACAAACATAATAAATACATACCGCCATGAACAACAAGTGCATCGTTATGATACCAGTTGACGTTCATGTCGGGGCTCTTTGTTACCTCAACTTCTATCTTGAACGGACTTTCAGCCGTTGACCACTGAGACGACGGAAGAATAACAAATCTGGGACGTTTTGTATAGTCAGTAAATAAACTCGTAGTTTCAACTGATTCAGTTTTAATCACTGTGGTTGTTTCTTCTTGTATTAGTGTTGATAATTGAGATGCTTTAGAATCAATATCTGTAACGTTTTTACTTTCCGGCATATTTTCAATTGTTTCTGTGGCATTAGTTTTTACGTGACTATTTGTTGCATCTTGGGATATATTCTCCACAGTACTCGATGCTGAATCAACAGCATCCATTTTTTCTGTAAATATGATTTTTAAATCTCAAGTAATAATGTGTTTTGTTAATAGAAAATACATGTAATAATTAACAGTTTTCATTAAATTCTTTCTGGTGCGGCAAAATATTAAAAAATGATACACCAGGAATAATTAATCCAACCAGCTCGGCCCTACACAAAACGTTTTCATTTTATTGAACGTTAACAACTATTATTCGGAAACGGACTGTTGTAGCCCCCATTTTGTTTGACGAAGACGATGAAGACGATGACGATAATGTTTTTGCCGATGGTGATTTTGACAATGATAATGATATAGACAATAGATTTAACACAAGTGTGATCACAGATGATTTGTTTTGTTTTCAAGAGTTTGCCATCGACCGATCTTCATGGTACTTACCTGTAATTTTGATAGATGCACATGCCTCGGCTTTCCCTATTGCATTCTCTGCTAGACAGATATATACCCCGACATCTTCAAGTGTCGTATCTGTTATGGTTAAAGATCCCACACAATCATCAGAGACAATGTTCACTCTTCCTTCATTAGCAAGCTTCACTTCGTTTTTCAACCTGGTGGTTTTATAAATTTATATAGGTCAGTACGTTTGAGCGGTCTTGCAAACATGTCCGTCTGTCCTATTGTTTGTTCGTCGATATATCTGTCTATTAAATACTGTCCATTAGTTTTCAAATAAGATACCTGTACATTGTTCATGCGTTTCTGTTGATTCTATCACACTAATTAAAATTAAGTGCCGCCCCATGTGCAATAGTAATTATACATGCAATATGTTTTGTTCGACCTTTTAGAATCATTTTCATCACTGAATTATAATTCCGTTTAAAACAGCTGTCGATTTATATAAAAAACAGAGTTATTGGGCTTGACTATAATGATATGAATAAGAGAACAGAAACAATAATTCTGAGTGAGCAATCTGTTAGAATTTTAAAAACTTACCATGAAATGGTCGGAATAGGTGTGCCTTTGGCAACACATTTGATGATTGCAGTCTGGCCAACTTCTATCGTCACATTGTGTAAGGGACATTCAAAACACGGGGCTTCTTCATCTTTACCCACAATACATGGCTCTATCAAAACCAAACAACTACCATTAAGCTTTCAGTTAAATACACTACATATTCAGAGTTTCGAAAAACTCGGTAGTGTGTTTTATAACTGGTCGAATGTTGTCAAACTTTTGTGAGAATGGCTACTATAAGTCGCAGTATTGTTAAAGTTTGCAATGAGTTTTTACTGTATAACTTGACAAAGTTATCATTTTGCCTGCAACAATGAATTTCGGAACTTACCTTGCACCACGATATGAGCTGTTGTGGTTTCGGAGCCGCATTCGTTCACCGCCTCGCACCTGTAGCAGTCATTGTCAGACATGTGCATGCTGGCAATTATCAAGGAATGGGAACCTTCGACACTGCTCTGCAAAGCAAGAAATATGCTTAAATAAATAAGCTATTTAAATACCATAAACTATTTTTCCATGCGATCATCAGGAATATGGGAAGAGTTTTCTACTGCTCTTGTATACAAAATAAGGCACAACAGAATAAAGAATTAATCAAAACGCCTCTTAAACATCTTGCATATTAACTTGGTCTTCTTTTACGGTTTAGGTCAGGGGCGAAGGAAATCAGATCACTGTTTAAAACTTGACCACTAGACTTGATCTTCAACAACAAAACTAAATGCAGAAATTAATTTTAACAAAGTTATTTACTGCGATCGTGTATTTTCCAATCGTTGGTTTGATAGGTTGATCATTCTTGTACCAGTTGACCTTCGGTACCGGAAATCCTTCAGCAACACATTCAAGTTTGACATCTGCCCCTTCAGTTGTTTCCTTATCGCTGAGTTTGACCTTGAACTCTGGTACAGTCTTCTTTGCTCCGTCAATGGAATCGCCGTCAACACCAACAGCTGAAAATCCATTGACTGATTATAACCAAGCTAATGTCTAATAAGCGAATCAGTTTTGATTACAAACTCATATCTTGTTAGTTATTTCAATATCTCTACATCTACGCAATTTTGCAAATCAATGCATCGTCACTCATTTGGCCAGTACAGAAACCAAAGAAGAACAAAATTCTGATGCAATTGGGAAATAGAATGCATTAGTCATTTCAACAAAGCTGTAAACAGAATGTTTTATAGTGTTAATAAGGGTCAAGGTAAAACTCTTTAAATAAACAACTGATGTCATTGTCGACAAATCAATGTCAAAAAATATCCATAAAACAATAACACGAAAGACCATTACGCAGTATTTGAACATCTGCTGACGTGGAAGCATGACCGCCGGATTCCGAATATGCTACACACGAATATTGTCCAGAATCATCGACTGTTGCCTTCTCTATTGTCAAAGACGCTATTCTGGTTTTGGGATCCATTTCCAGTCTGATATTTGGCCCCTCCTCTAGATCTTTTCCATCCTTTAGCCTTTCATGCATAAAAGAAATTTGTTTTTATTAAAATTTTAACAAAGCATAAGAGGCAGAAATCTGTTCCTGAAAAGTTTCTAGGTAAATTAATAAGTGACAATAAAGCATTTTTGAGGAGACTAAGTTTCCCTTTTTTCATCTTGCACCGTAGTTCCAAATATCATTTAATTGGCGTCCTCAGAATATCATATATGAGAAAATAGTTTCAACTTAATTTTACCTTAAAGTAAACACCAAATAACTCAATGAGACTTGTTTACAATGAGTTGCATATATCCGCAAGATTTTGTTGCGATATCCCAATATGTTGAAGCAGAGAATCAATGATAGTATACAGGTCTCCAAATTAAGAGACATCTACAAGCGTACTGGTTATGATTTCGTTTATGTATCTCCTCATTAACAGCCAAACTATTATCTAATTGTCTACATCATCCCGGCATTCCTTTTATCTTACACAAGTTCAGTGCATTATACTTTCTTATCAGGTATCTATGTACTTTAAACAAATAATATATAATTTACAAACCATGCTACTTGAGGTATAGGTTCTCCCCTCACTTGACACTCTAGGTGAACATGTTCATCGTCTTCATGTGGCGTCAGTTTCTCTGGTAAGCTATGAGGGAAGCTCGGTGCTTCATCGGCGTCTATTACCTCGACCTCTGTTTGAAACCCAAAGTATATCATAGATATTTATGTGATTCTACTGCGTATGATAGTGATTCATAACCAATGATGCGCCACTTTATTGTAAGTCAATTCATATTTTAAGCATAAATTAGATAAAGCTGCCGACAACAGAATGCTTTAGCGGATACGAAATCAGCGTATGCTATTGATTCATGGGTTATTTCTTGTACAATAAAAATGTCCCCTGTGTACAAAATTGCGCATGCAATAACAACACTGTCCTGAAAAAAAAGTTGTATAATATCATGCATTCATAAGCAACCATAAGAGTAATGCATGCAACATAATCACGATGGGAGATGACATAGTAATAGTAGCACTCAAGTGCTAGTGGCACGGGAAAGTGAGAACAGGAAGAGACGTTGATAATCTTTGGATGGAATATGTTTACTGACACAACATACGAGGTAAAATATTTAGGATATGGTAGTCGTTTGTGGTTTGTTGAATAAATACTTATTAAGGAAAATCTACTAATTGGAGAGGTACTTGCGTCAGGCACGTGCTACTATATGTATATAGATGACATACTAGGTGAAACCCCTATTGAAAATATAGGTTTGAAAACTGAGCGAAACACTTAGGAACATCGTACAATTCTAGATCAAAGTGCAAATGGAAGATATTGATGGAAGACGTGGTGAAATACTAGGTAGTGTGAAGAAATGGTCAACATTTCGGAACGACATGGTGAGTAAGGTATACTCGGCGAACGTGCGAGGGTGACAGATTGATACCTTTCTCTATAAATGTCGTCCAATCAGCCTCTGTGTTGCCTGTTGAAAAAATGTCATCCAGTAAAGTATGATATTAGTGTGTTATAGCTTAATGAAAGCCCACCACTCTGCCACAAAACTGCAGGCAATTATTTTCAACATTTTTAATTTAAATTTTTAGCAAATGTTCTCGTTTAAATCAATATCATCATGCATTTGTACAATTATAATTTCTCCTTAAAATGACTACAATGTATCATTAATGAAATTACATATAGTTAATTTTGTTTGCTTTTTAATTGATAAGATATAGTAAGTCGCTGTTTCAAGTTCAATTCTTATTCCTTTCCAGGGATTGTACATATCATCAAAATGATAACAATACACAATAAGACATGTGAAGAAGCAATACCACAACTCATAGGTCAAGGTCGCGCGTTCAAATCTTTCCGATTAACCGAAGTCAACTGATAACAGCACGACTAACGTTCCAGCTCTCCAGTACGTGTCTATCCTCATTGCTAAATATCTTGTTTAATGTCTTTTTGGCAAAAAAACATATATATTTTTCATATAACGTATTTCAGTATCTGTAGGGTTACGAAGAAACATTTAAAATTACAAATGTAAGAATGATTGCGGAGTCCTTGGGAGCCTCTCCCTGTTTCACATGGTTATGTCATATCAGTATATGAGCTATTCATGTTACCATCGGTAATGTGCATACAGTTAGCTATTGTACAAGTTTCATGAGTTGTTTCGCAAATTCTCAATTTTGTTTCATGCATCCAGATACAATGACCTCAAAAACCGTAAAATGGACCAAAAACAGTAAATGTCCTTGAAGAAACTAGCAGCTTTTAAAATCACACAAATAGCCACTGCAATGGAAAACAATTGTGCAATGTAAAATGGAGCTTACAAGAAGAAAAGAGAAACTTTCAAACTGATACAAAAAGCAAATTTGCTCACGTTGAACATTGCTGAACGCAACCAAAGAACACAAAACTTTCAATAACCAAACATTTCTTTAAAAACTTTACTGAAAGTTAAGCAATATCATAAACGCATACAAAGGAACAATTAATTAATGAGACGACATTAGGACATTATAAAAAAAAGCAACAAGAAACTATTTGATGATTGTAGACGAATTAAAGCAACAACAAATGAACGACAGGTATAATTAACTTTAAAACGTATATAAATGATAACTGACAACTAGTTGAGAAATGTTGGACGCATTAATAGGACTAATATACTCACGAGAAAATATCAGAAAAGAATGTCTTAAACGTACAAAAAGTGTGACTGGAAACCAGTTGAGCTATGTAAGATAAAAGTGAAAAACAATGCACTAACGAAATTACCGCAGAAACGCTAACGCAAGTAAAAATCGTAAGTAACCTTGACAAACACGGGGAGCAATATGTAACGATTTCAGTGAACGATAAACTTACAAGACGTAATTACGATTTTTTTAACGTGAACAGATGTTGCCTTTGAATCAATTTAACACTGAAACTCGTATGTACATGGACAATAAACCTACTCGCAGATATGACAAAATTCAAACATAACTTTAAAGCTTACACAAATGGCAAATTTGCTCACGTTAAGCAATTCAAGGAAACTAACTTCTAAACGTACAAATGATATCGCCTGGGAACAATTTGAGCAATATTGACTGCATTCGAAGGTACATTTAAGTTACAACAAGACATTAGAAATATTCAAACTAACACAGATGATAACTGAGAACCGGTTAAGAAATGTTAAACTCACAGGAAGACTTAACAGACTTATTTGGAATAAGTTAATCATTGCTAATTGAAACGTATTTTTTAAAGTTACTTACAAGTTGATGTTTGAAACTTTCAAACTTACAAATAGCAACCAATAACCGATTGAGCAACAATAAACAACAATTAAGCTACGAGAAGACTTTGACAAACTTTTTAGTGACGTTAAATGCATATCAAGAGCAATGAAATTACGGAAAGACAATATGAAACGTTTTTACTTGTAACAGAAATGGCAACAAGGAATAACTGAGCTTTTTTAAACATATTTGAAGTAAAAATAAGCTTTCGGGAATATATTAAGAATTACAAATCTATAGATTTGGTCACTGGTGACCGTTTTTACACTGTTAAAGGCATTTAAAGGAATAATTTACTGAAAGAACATATTAGAAACTTATATACTTACACAACTGACAACTTGGCACCAGTTGAGCGACGTTAAACGCATATCCTTCCACATCAGTTCTGACTGCAGCTACCCCAGTGATGCTACAAGTGATAACGAGGCATAGATCAATGGATAAAAAAGAATGGGTATACTCCTAATTAAAGTTTGGAACAGTCTAAATACATGCTATAACATTTCCTTTTGATGATATTCTCATTATATGCGTGAAGTCTTTGAGTACGAAACACGTAAACGTAATTTAATATTGTATGCAATTAAGTTTATCTAGTTTACATCAAATACCTAACGCTATGATGACTTTACCCGTGAATACACATTTCTATGCAACAACACCTAGTGACTATTAAATGGTTGAATATTATTGTTAAAGAGGCACTACCTACATTTAGCAGATTATATTTTTGAAACATAAATTATGTGTTCAATGAACGTAAAATGATAAATAAATACAATTTCAAAGAAGAACCTATGGCCAAAATGCATCATTTAATCAATATAGAGGCTTTATGTAATAAATCGCATCCACCCATTACTTGTACAACAACAACCATACATAGATTATTGAATGGTTTACGGTACTGCAGTGTGTTTTAAACCGCTGATTTTACCGATAATGACTGGGAATGCATAGCTGAAACTTTTAGGTTAAGTTATAATACTTCCAAAGTTTATGTTATATGTTTTGGAGGTTATTTAGTTTGACATCAGTTATAGGGTACACGTATGCCCCTTTAAGTTTTCGGTTGTAAAACTTACACTGATGAAAAATCTTCCACATCTTCCATATCGGTCTCAAAACTGACTTCCGTTGTTACCGGAAGTTGCATCTCAGTTTTGCAAGAGCATTCCGCTACGCCCGCATCGTTAATCAGCTTGACGGTGTATGTTCCGGCATCATTGGGTTTTGCATTAGCCACTTCCAATCCATACCAGTCACCAACGGATAGAAATTTGTATCGTGTCTCATCAAACAATTCTAATCCATCTTTGTACCATCGTACTGAATTGCAGTGAAAATATTTTTTATGGTAGTATTGAATTAAAAAAGACATCTATCGAAGTCAATGAAGATTAAAGTGTTCGATTGTTCTTTAATTGAGACTGAATAGCATTTTGGCATGTTACATTCTTTAATAATAATTGTAAAACTTACTACGGTAAGTTGGTGTACTGTCTGACTACCCTTTTTGGGTCATTTTTTACTTGTCAATGACGTTATAAAAAATTTCTGACGTTACCGTTTGGTTTTGGGTGTCCATTGCATCGAATTTCTAACATGAAGCGATGTTTACTATGGATTGGCAGAAAAGTCGGTAAGCGCATTGTGAAATCTGATATACGATCAAATAACTGGCTCTCAACTTGTTGGATATATGTTGGGGATTTCACTGTATCTGTTTCTATAACGCCATTTACTTCCGATTTTCCTTCGGTCTCCACTGTAACACCGTCTAAATCCCGACCTTTCCATAATTCCTGTTCAAATTTATCTGAAATATAATACTGTAACAGTACCAGTTCAAAGGTAGACCTCAGTGCAAATACAAGCTGAGTTCGTACTGCTGTGCTTACTTTTCTAGTTTAGTAAGTATTCTATCTAGGTTTTTATAACAATGATAGTCTAGTTATTGTAGTGCAAGGGTTACTTCATAATCTTTTCCTAAGTTTTTAACAAGCTGTAACACAAATTTAAATGAGAAATGATTTAATGTTTACTATACGCCAAATATAATCTATCAATTCCTTTCATTTGTATTGCTGAAACTGAACCAAGTTATTCCAAGACTTAACATATAGATGGTCGCTGTGAAAGTCGGTCCATATCGGCATCTAAACATATTCACGTCTGCTTTCTCAAAGAAACGAAATTTTTACCTCTCACACTGACCCTGACCATGCTCTGTGCACGCCCTGCCATGTTGTGAGCTTCACACGTGTACAGACCGATATCACGTACTGTTGAATTAGTGATAGTTAATTCTGCAACACCTTTTGGAAACACTTCCGTTTCAATGCGTTCGTTGTCGTGTACTTCAAGACCATCCTTGAACCTGATATGTATAATATATATTATATGTTTATGTATAAGGTAGAATATTGATAGAATTGTGTTCTGTTTACTCTAAAACAATGTTTCCATCGACTGTCTTTCGTTTCAATGTCGCTTCTTCGCAAAACAAGAGGGTCATGGTGGCCGACTATCGCTCATCTGAGTGAACTAAAATAACATCTGCTAATACATTGATCAGATCTGCATAATTCTTGATAATAAAGATAATAATTATGCACTGGAACAGAACTTCTGTTTTGAAGTCCCCGGATATTTTGAATTAACTAATCTAGAAAATTAAATTTACTGATAGGATAATGATAGAACCATGTTCTATGCAGTCTAACACAAAGTTGTGATATGCCTTTCTCTTGTATTCAAATTGTTGTTTTTTTTCCACTAAAACGAGTTGCCAGATAGCATTTCATATTTTTGCAGTATCATCAAATAAAATGTTCTTATCGATTTTTAAAGCTTAAGAAATGTTTTTGGTACAAATAAAGGTCATTTCTGCTGGTAAGAAATCTGTCTTGGAAAAATAAGAGCTACTTACAATTGTGCTCTTAGGACTTATATAAGTTCTTGCGGCCATTTTGTACAATGGAGGGGAATTTCTTGGACACTTTTGTAGAAGATCACTAGGAACGGAACAATCCTGCAAATTTCGGTTGAAATTGGACCAGTGGTTAAGGAAGAGATGTCAAAAGCATCTGCTGACGACAGACAACGGACAAGGACGGATATCGAGCGGTTACAATATTCCAACGTAAGCACTTTGTGCTCTGGTGCGCTGAAAGGGCACTGTCGGAAAGCCTTCTAACTTTTTGCAATATCATTGAAATAGTATCATGATATAAAACATGTACTTTCGATTTAAAAAGCTACATTATATAGGTTAATTCACAGGTAATACTTCGGTTATACAAATGCTGCAAGTAGGTGTAATTTCCAACCTAATCACGTGTCCTAAACAATTCATCTCACCTGCTTTGATGATGAGCATTTTATGACATACCATTTAAAGCCAGGAGGGGGATTTCCTATAGCTGTAACGCGAAAATTGATAAGCTCTCCTTCGTTAACTGTCATCCTCTTCAATGGCTTGACAAACATTGGTTTTATTGGTACTTCGTTTGTCATTTCAAAAGGAGCAGCTAAATAACAAAGAAACTATTTAAAGTCCATCAAATTAAACATTTGTATGGTGGTTACTTAAACAGGTAAAGGAAGCAGAAAAAATAATGTTGCCATGAACAGATATTTATTTGTTATCCGACTTGACTGGTTAATATCTAAAATGTTCAGTGAGCAAACGCTTTACATTTCATCATTTCCGTCTTAACACAATCTTCTGTTACTGTCTGAAAGCAGTTATATTGCATAGCTTTTCATTTTTCTCGCAATTCTACCACTGTGACGAGTGAAAACACCTAAAGTTGCAAGGTACACGTACGTTAATGGGTCAAGAAGTACCTATAGATCAAATATAGAACATATTAAACAGTGGCTTTTTCGCACAAATTATGATTAGAGTGGATTTGGAAGATGTCGCTACTGTGAAGTACGACAGTCGTTACTAAGATAGCTTATGATTGTCAAATGAAACACACTTACGTTCTACTTGAAGGTAGCAGGATGTATATATCTTTCCCTGTCTGTTTTTAATATGGCATGTGTAATTTCCGGTGTCTGTTATCTCGTTTTTAGGGATTGTCAGGCTCAAAACACCCTGTAGACACTGCAAATATAGTTTACGACTGTTTTACCACATTTACTGACAAAGAGTTATTTACAACCCGAAATAATGAATAGAATATACTGTTATCTGTTTCCGCCAGTAACCATTATCCAATGCACGTGCGCTATTTAGCACATTTCCAAGACTGAAAACGCTTGTTTCCTGGTCTGGAAATAATATGCGTCGACAGAGTTATACAAAGGTTTTCTAACACTATCCATTGTGTTTCCAATATGAACAGATAGGATATCAAACTGTATTTTAAAATATAAGTACAAATGTATTTCATTTTCCTATCGCCGAATGCAATCTAACTCTTTGTCAAATGTATTTAAATTGTTTCTATCCAAATGTTATACGTGTACTTGTACATAGAACAATAAAATAGTATTAATAAAACTAAAATTTAACTCTTCTTTCAAGCCGACATCCTGCAACTAATAAAATACAGGAACATATTTATCATTTTTTAATTAGATTGTTAAAGTGACATTATGCACATCTTACTGCACATAGTGTATTTTGGTGACAGTTTTATAAAAGCAATTTTTGGTTGCT
>JAUMHA010388068.1:0-12000 GCA_032359765.1 Saxidomus gigantea
TTTCTTTCTACCCATTTGGACAGCCTGTCATTTAAAATTGAGCAGTATATCTTGTACATTGCACACGATAGAGCAATCCCTCTGTATGACATGGCATCTCTAGGGTCTAGGGTGCCAACTTTTGGAATAGGGCTTACAATTATCTTATCCCGCTCAGATGGAATAATTCCTTTTTTCAAAACAAATATTGTATAACATGTGTAGAAAAGATACAGAACAATCATCTTTAAGACGTCTTTAGGAATATTATCTATACACCCATGGCTTCCAAAGTTTTGCCTTATGTAAAGCTTGTTTCACATCAAAAACTGAAATACTACCATTGAGCTCCTCAGTCGGGTATACATTAATATTTTGGTCTACATTATTACCCATAGCAGTAGCAACATTATTACTTCTATTATTAATAAAAAGATTACTAAATTATCCTTCCACTTCTTTAAAACTATATCAATATCCCTAGAAACAGTACCATTTTCACATATAACATTTAGAGGTACAGACTTCTTTTTAGTGTAAGCAATACATATCTTACCTATGGATTTCCAGAACTCCTGTTGATTATTACATACTGAATGTAAATCATTTTGAACTGACACCAAATATGTTCTCTTGCTTTGCTGAACCACTCTATCAAACTGTTTCTTAGCAGAAATAAAAGCCATTTTTAAGTTTCTCTTTTGACTAACATTTTTGCATTCAAGCCAATTTCTCTCTGCTTCGCAGAGGACATTCCATAGATATGATAGGTTATCATTCCACCAAGGCTTTCTAATTTTATTGTTCTTCTCGTATCATTGTAGACACCAACAGAAATAGTTTTATGATTCAACTTATACATATCATTTGTTTATATTGGTACATTGTTGTACATAAATCTGCGTAAACACTGTCAAGATCATTTTGACAACGTAAACTTTGTTTCAATTTAGAAATAATTTCATGAATATTGCCAATAACATGTTCTGTATTAAGAAACTCATCTGGTATAGACTTCAAGTCATACTAGGAGGTACCGGTATATGGAGTTGTATCAAGTCCATCTTCTTCATTACAAGAGTTTGATATATTAAATATCCAGGGTAAAATTTAGTGATCTGGGATAAAAGATAGTGTCAGACCTGTCCTCGTATGAACACGTGAAATTAGTTCAGAACTTCTTGTCACATTAAAAGCTTTAAATCGATTTAAATTATCATGATGACAGATTCAATAATCAACAACTGAGTAACCCTTTGACGACACTGAGGTAAACTCATTCTTAAAACTCATTCTTAATTAAATGTCAACCATTTAAAACACACATATTGCTATCAATTAAAAACTCTAATAGCTTATCACCATACATATTACTAGTAAAATCTACAACATTCCGTTTTTGCAATTCATCAACTCAGTAATGAAATCATCATTTTGCCCTATTCGACTATTAAAGTCTCCGCAAACAAAAAGCGGAACTTAGTTTTGGTATATATATATATACCTTTTTATGTCGTTGTTAATTAAGCTTTTTATCAAACAACATAAATTCAGTATACAATTCTCGTCATGTTATTATGCCAGTTTTGTTTGTTTGTATTACATTATGATAAGTATATTTTGATAAAAAATGTTCCTGTCACTTTAAAAAATTTGTCATGAAATATTGTATATTTTTGCAAAGTCTTGCAAAATGAGCATACTCTTAACGACATAAATTATACAGAGAATATCTAGTAGAGTAGTATTTAAAATGATTCTCCACGGGTTAATGATTCACACCATTTAAGATTACTCTGTTGAAATGTATTATACTTTGTATGACAAAATTATGATTATCATGTAAAACAAGCCATATATTTTCCACATGTGTAAAATTAAATTATTCATGTTTGAATGAGCCTCTTGTTTTCTCGTATATTACCACTTTTTGTCACGTACACTTGCATAATATGAAGTAAAGGTTTTTGACCTTTTTGTAGAAACTCGGAAACTTGAAACAAACAGATAACTATTCAGCTTAATACGTAGAAATTGTAGTAAGTTTGCTGGTTTGTTTTTACTTTCCCCGCCAAGGATAACATCAATTTGTAAGCACACACTGAATGCGTAATATACAATAGTATCTCTCTTTACACTTTATCAGGCGTGGACAGCCCATCTAAACTGAATTAGTAGTATTTCCAGTTTACATTTGAATAGTCTTAAATGCACTGTTATGACAGTTGGCTTTCTCCGAAACTCGAAACTCACCTATTATTAATTTTTTAGTGGACATCTGACCAAGCTACAACGTTGGCAATCACATTTACACATGACAAATTAAAGGTACACAAACTAAATTTGGAGCCAAAAGTAATACAATTTAAACATACACTTACCATGTGAAAAAGTGGAAATTGTCATTAATTGGTAAAATAACGGTGCTAATTACTTGTGCTCTCCCAAAACTTATATATCCTTCAACAGTATTCGTATATTAAAATCTACCTTTAGTGTTTAACTTGCACGAATCGACTCGTCTAATGGGTCAGAGCTCACAGATCAAAATCCTATGATATTGATAAATATTTGTTTGGAGCATCATGTGTAGAGGATTATGTAAGATTAAATGTTGTACATGTAAATATTATCTGATCCTGAAGAATTTTCAAACTAATGTAACGACTGTTTACCTCTAAACGGAATTCTGTTGTAGAGACAACATTTTCTGATTATTATAACTCGTGGCCTGCATGTGATAAATGAATACCTATTTAAGTAAAACCCCGTATGTCCGCCTCCGTGGTCGAGTGGTGAGAGTCGCTGACTTGAAATCACTGTAACCTGTCATATAATAAGGGTCATGGATTCGCGACCGGCTGCCGACCATGTCTCTTTATGTGAGAAAGTTTCTCGCGAATAGAAGTCTTATACTGGTTATACCCGGGAAGGATTGCTGGGTTAACTGCCTGCCTGCCTGTTAAAATGACCAAAACACTGTTGGAAAGGACGTTAAACTCCTAAAAAAAGAAGTAAAATCACGTATTTGTTATTGCCCTTAAATGCTCGTTTCACACTCTATATAAATCTATACAACTCTGCTGCAATGATATAAAAAACGGATCAAATAACAGGGGTACTACAAACACTCTTTACAGACCACACATTAGCCTTATTATGTTCGAGGGTTTTCTCTTGTCATGCACACATTACGTAAACTGTGAAACTGAAAATTGTAAATAATTATTATCCGTAAGTATGATGTTTATTCTCTTTTAATTTACTTAACATGTCAATGATTGAGAGCCCTGCTATACATACCTGACTCTTAATGTTTGAAAGTTACTCAGCAGTTTTATTGGAGGATAAGAGTGTGTATACTGTTTACCTGTACAAATATTGTTGAAGTGCGCGTTAAACACACAGAAAAAAAATCAGAAAACAAGGGCCAGTTCTTTAGTAGTCATATAACTTGATTTCAATATTATGCATATGTATTTAATCATAAAACGTTTTAAATATAAAATCTAGGTGGTAGCAAGAAGTTCAAAAGGACATGCTGAAACAACTTGCCAACTGAAATACGTCGCAAAACCTCGACGTTTCAGTTAAAATTGAGGCTGTTACTGGTACAGTCAGCAAATTTAGACATTTTGTAGATCCGTTAACCCATCATTGAATAGTCCATTTACGTTATTGGGGTGGAGAAAGATTTGTCGTAGAACATCGATATATTGACGTTTCGTATACAAAAGAACTGTTTTTGATGTCATGTTTTTCTAAAAAGTGTTTTGATATAATTATGTTGTCGTGAAAATACATTTTGGAAGTGGCACAAGAAATAAAAGCTTTAATGACAAATTCTTTCAAACTTAAGTACCTACATATTAGAGTTATTTACAGAAAATGTGAGTTAATTGTCAGGAAACTTTACAAACATATCGTCATTCAAAGTTACCTTCATAAAAAGTATGGAAATATGTAATGTCATGAATGTCAAAGTATTTTGACGTCAATGTTAAGTTTTCTGTTTTCCTGAAAGTTTTATGTTCATTCGAGGTAAGAATAGAAACTAACAAACAATGCTATAACCAAGGATTTGGCAAGGCTGAATCAACAAGTTTATTCCACGAGGGTTCTTCTAAAGAGAATGCAGCAGATACCATGCGGTTCGATACGGACTGCAGAATTGTACTATAGCCTTAAAAGAGGACCAATAGTCTTTCAAATATACGCGTTTAATTACATGATAAAACTATATTCAACTACAAACATTAACATGCGTTGAATACTAGTAGGTTCTTCATATATTAATTGTTGTTTCTTCTAATGACCCGTGATCTTTTTTTTATTTGTTTTAAAATTTTACTAAATTCTTCATCATAGAGGATATATATATAAATGCTTAAAGTGCTGTTACAAATTATAACTGGATTATGTCCGACTTAATACAAAGCCATATAGAACATCGGCTTAAAGTTATAAACATTCATTTGTTTTAATCAACCGGTTGGATCTATGATATAACGAAGGAAACGCGACTGCAAAACTTTTATCTTTAAGTGTAAGTATGTATAGTGTAAAATTGTAAAAAAAACTTGAAATACAAGGTTTAAAGTTTTAGGTTAGTAATGTGAAGAAAGGTATATTAACGTTTCAGAATACTTACTCACCAGCTAGGTATACTGGCTACGAAAGGTCCATAGGAACGGTTTAAATATTATCAAATACACATGTACATGTCCGTATTTCTCATATATACAGGGCCGCTTAATTTAAGTTCAAGCAAATAAAGCAGCAAATAATACCATGGTAGTCTTACGATTGCGATCGTAGAGGCATTGTGTATCTTGCAAAATGAGTGAAAGGGATAATATTAACATAAGTTACTGTAAACGGTTTAAAGTAACTCTTGTCTGATACTTATGCTTTTGTCTGAACATGAACTACTACGTAGTACTTAATCTGCAAAAAGGACTAAACATATCATATTTTTAACCTAGCTACAGTTCTTTGACATCATATCTCGGTACCACAAACAAGCAAGGAAAATGTAAAATGAAATTAATTTAAACTCTGCAATATGTTTGATACAATAGTAGATAAAATAATATGTTTGGAAGAGTACATTTCCTAGCACCTGTTTTTGGACCAGTTAGTTGTTAAAAAATCAAAATGATTGACACTCCAACTATTTCTTTTATAAAAATAAAAGCCGATTTAAAAATCAAAATGATTGACACTCGAAAAGCCAATTTCGACAAGTTGCTAAGATAAACTTTTTAATTATTGAATTTTGCAGTGACTTTATAATAGTGAAAGTTTTATGTGTCTTTACAGAACTGATGGAACCAAGATGTTCGAATGTAAGATGTACTAGAACACTCTGTCTAGCTACTGGTTTTTACATCGTGCTCATGCTATCTATCTACTCGCAAGGTAAAACACCTTTCACAGAAATATCAAAACGGTTATTCTATGGTTGTCCTGTAACACTCTCTATATACATGAAAAAAAATGACTTTAGCGAAATGGTTAGTTGAAACTCAGTGATTTATCTATTTCTGGTCCTAGATGTATGTAATGCTTAATTCCTGTAACGAATGATAAAAAGATCGAAAGTAGTATAAATTGTGTGTAAGTGTAATTCAATTAATTTTACTAGGGACCTAAACTTTGACCCGATATGGTGCCGTTGCAAATCTTGGCGAGATAAGGTCATTAAAATATTATGTACAAAATTGAAAAGTAAGGCAAGAGAGTTGCTGTTGAACAGAATATTTCATTTGACTTACTTGATTTAGTAATTTAATCTGGTCAATATACAGTATCAGACTTAACTAAAACTGCATTTATTCTAAAATGCAATGAAAATTGAAAAATACTGTAAATGTATGATAATTCATGGTCATGTAATTTCGTGGATTTTCAATCCAATAATTCATTTTCGTGGGTATTTGAAGTCGTGCATTTATCATTTAACAGAAACTATGGCAGGTTTTTGTTTAGATATGCCATTCATGGATCGGCCAACCCACGGAATCCTAGAAAATGAGTGTTCAGGAATATTTATGAGTCCACATTACAATATGTTTAATGTTCTCAAAGTTTTTCTTAAATCCCTCCCCTCCCTGCAAAAAGACCATGCTAAAAACAAGGAAAGTTCATTGCTTTTTACTGGCACCCATTAATACACCGATCTTACAACAAAAATAGGAACCAGCCATTTACTAATGTAAGGAATCCTGCAATAAAACATTTTAAAACTCTGAACCTTGATCATGAAATAATAATTTATTTATGAATAAGTGACGTATTTAGGCACGATAGGCATACTACTAATTATTCATCTGTTAGAAATAAACAATTAATGAACATAAAACAGTTATAAGTTTAAAAACATTAATGGGGCTGGCCTGTAGGAAAATGTACACCGAAAAGTGTAGATATTGGAAAACAATGACCTGAGGAACTATGTACAAATCTATCTTTATTTGACTGATATTTTGAGAAATAAAAGTTAGCTAACCTTTTTTGATTTTGTGAAAGGTCACATCAAATTTGAAAAAAAATCAATTCCTAAATGGCTGTTGAATTCATTTTTTTTAAACTTTGTTCCACCGATATCTTCACAACATGTTATTTTTCTATATATCTAGGGAACCGTGTCACAAACTTTGAATATCTGTCTTTAAACAAGAGGTATTCGACATCATAGGTTTGTGACCCTTTTTTTCCTTCCCTATTTTACGTAATTACAAATTACAAATTAAGATAAAGAAAATCCCTGACACGGTTCCCTCGACAATTAAAAAAGTTTTCAGATGTTTCAAACCGCGAGTACATTGAGCCCTAAATCAGGTTTTCGTTGACATGATTTCTTCAAAGTCTGCGTCATCCATTAGTTCAAAAAGATTTTCCAAGAGGGTCATAAAATGTGTTGTATGTACCGTTAAAGTAGGGAAAATGGGAAATCAGAAAAACAAAAAACAAACTAAATTTTAAAATGAAAATGAAAAGGAATGTTTAAAAGTTTAAGGCAGAGGGACCTTGTCTACGGGTCTGCTACTTGGCGAAGCCATACAAATACAGCAGTTTGTATAAACAATAACCAAACCATTGTTCTAACAATGACACTAAATTCGCTAACATATTTTGACCAGTCGCAACAAATCAATATTTTTTGCATGCGACTTTATAAAAAGTACTGATACCTACTGCAATTTTTTAAATTATATTTTCATCTTCAGCAATGATGATTTAAATAAAAATAGTTGTAATTTGAGGTTTAATAAATGCTATCAATAGATCTAGTCAAAGCGTAAGTATTACATCGGTAGATGATAGATTTGTTCTGTTTTGAAGATTTCAGATCACATATACTTCAAATGGTACCACGTTATGCTAATGACAAGTTACAACTGGACCATGAACATGATGATAAGTTTCAGTTTGTATCAAATGATACAGATATACTTGTATTTTCTGCATATTTTGATAGCAGGTAAATTTTACCATTAATTTCACAATAGATGCGCCGTTAAAAGCAATATGATCTTAAATATTTTCTTCGTTTCATTAAGATTCTATATTTATTTCATTTTGTATTTCTTAATGAAAAACAAAAGGGCAAATACACATGCACACTTATAAGAGCTATCCTTACAATGTTGGTGAAAGAGTTTAAAGTTATGTTAAGTACTTTTCTATGATTTCATTTACTATTTAGTTATATGTAAATAATACATTTAATACATCTATGTATCAAAACTTAAAGATCAGATAGGAATTAAACATCAGAAACAAACATAGCTTTAACTATTATCGGAGAAGGCCATAGGCACGTGATCGTGTAGTTGCGATATAAGCAATCCAAAGCCGTATTCAGACTGAGACTATCTGCTTTGGACAATGTCAGTCAGAGAAACCTATATACATGGGCTTAGGTTATCTGTCGAGTTGCACTTGTACATGTGCAACAGAGCATCATACGAGTAGTTTTGAAAAGGACGATCAATTTATGTTATACCAAAATGTCTATATTTAGATTTTTCACAAAAGAACATTTTTTCATTACATTTAACACCGTGACGGACTTAACACAGACTCTCATAAAAACCGATGCGATAAGAAACAACGAAGCTTAAACTATGAATAACATCAAGCTTACAAATTTTATTGTTTTCCTTTAAATGTGCAGGTTTATAAATTAAACAATTAGTGTCCACTTGGGTCTTTCGTTAAAAATGTCATGACATGAAGTCTTTAGCTAAGTACTCTAGGAACTACACGGATCCCCTTTTCCAGTACAAATACAGGTCAATTCCAGAATATAAATTTCAAAAGTTCCCGCAGAACTAATCTACTATAAATATGTTTGAAGCGAAGAAACTCATTTACATTCAAGATTACAGTTTCAGAACTTAATTATCGGATTCAAATTTCAATACAAAATATCTGTTCTTGAAAATGTAAACAATGGATTTTATAGGTTATAGGTAAAGGAAAAAGATCAAATATTTATCAATCTTTTCTGAAATTGAAACACATGCAATCATTCCTTTAAGAAATAATTTTCCATATGTAATACATTTAAAAGGATGCATAACGCATTCTGCATAACACATTCTGGTATTTAGAGCAAAATTTGGTTAACAGTTTTTATAGACCTTTAACCCTAAAGCAAAAAATAACGCGTTTTATTATTCATTTTATGTTAGAAGCACTGGTGACGATGTCATAAAACGCTTTTATATTTTCCATACGTCTTTCAAAATGCAACAAAACTCCAGACATTAAATTTCAATGGAATATCGCCGATGTAGTAAACGAAAAACGTAATTATTTCAAGGTTGTTAGAAAACATGCTTTAAGAATGGTGGATGTACAAATATTAGCATAATTTGAAACTTTGCTAATTATTCAGTCACTCTTCATCACAGACACGCAAGAAAACATGGATATATCCGATCTTTTTTCACAAAATTAGTCAAAACGCAGTGTGTATCATAGATTAAAGACATTTTTAACAATGGCGCTTTAAGAATAGTTTAATTTAAAATTCATAATATTTACAAATATGCTTTAAAGTGACATTGTGCGCATCTTACTGCACATAGTGTATTTTGGTGACAGTTTTATAAAAGCAATTTTCGGTTGCTGTGCATTTAGATGTTTTTAATTAATGATAATGCCGCATAAGTATTTGAAGTTGGTGCTTTAGAAATAAAAAAATCGGACTAATGAAATAATAGTTCCTTTCTTCGCAGTGATATCCCTTGTGTTGTTGTTGTTGTTGGTAGAGATTTCGGCAGTGGAAGGGAAGCAACTCATGCATGCAGTTTTTAAAAAAAAAAGACTGCCCAAGTCAAAATAGGAAAATTTGGAAAGTTATTATTTCGTACTGGAAGCAGGAAGCCTTTGGTGTATTGGGTTAAAAGCTATTATTACCTCTACCCTTTTTTACACACACCTATTTCAGCTGGATATTTACTTGAAAAAAAAATGAGCATAATTCCATTTTAAATATGAAATGAATGATTTAAGTCGTAGTAGACATGACTTCTTGTTAAGAGATACAAATGAAAAAGGTAACATACCATTCAACGGGGGGAGCGCTGCAATTCAAAGTATATGTACCCAACCGACCTGATTAAGCACATGAAATCGATAATTTCCTTTCGTAACTTTAAAAGCTTCCATTTAGAAAATATTCAATATTTTTTTCATAACTTGGGTATGGGTTATCCATACAATATTCTTTCGAAAATGCACATAAAGTTGAAGAATCGCCGAGCTTGCTTCTTTATACAGCCGTCTCTAGATCATGGCGTATTAACGCAATTATCCAGTAGGGGTATTCATTTTATTGTCTACTCTCTAGTTTAAATAGCTTTTATTCATCATCATCAAACACTGTCAGAATATGTAAAGTGTGGTTTCACTATGTCAAGGATGTATTTTTTCAGCTGTTATAGTAGTAGTTTGTATGGAGTGCTCGGTGTTTTTATATTCCAACTTTGATAAAGTAATTCTAATCAAACTTGAAAATTTATGTATGATGTTGAGATCTCAGATGAGTATTATTATAGGGATGATTGAATTAACAATCCAGAGTTATGGCCCCTGATTAAAAAATGCAACATTTAACTATGTTAACATTCTAGCACCTTCGCCTCTTCACTAATCCTAATGATATTTTGATAAAATGTGAACGGCTATTAGATATTGAATGAGTCTGATTATGGCTTTTATCGGATAAATATAGAGTAATGGCTCCTGTGTTTACAAAAGATTGAAGTTTTTTCCACTCCAGTACCTATTTTTCTTCACTAATTCTAATTATATATATACAGAATGTGTAAGACTATAATGTCTTTGATAAGTTCATTTATGGTCTTGATCTGATGGAAACATTTCGAGTTATGTCCCTGATTTAATAAAAATTGCAATTATTTAGCTATTTTTACATTTGTCCAGTAATCCTATTCATGATTACAGGGAATGTGTTTAACCTGAGGATCTCGTGTAATTTATATTAAATGTTTGATATAATTACCGTAATAGCTTGAGAGTTATGGTTCTTTATTAAAGAAAAATTACCATTTTTTTTCCCTGACTATTCTTAATCTTTGATGCATAGAATGTTTACCACAATAAGTTATCGGATGTCTTCGATTATGGACCTAATCGAAGTAATACTTAGATAGTTAGAGGCCCTGATTTCCCAAAAAATAGCAATAGACTGTAGCGCCTCCATTTCTACACTAATTTTTATAAATATTTAGATTGAATATGTCTCCCTGAGGACGTCCCGTGTGCAAAAAGTGTAATGTTCATATCATTGTTTTGATAAATGTCTGAAGTGTCAGAAAAATGTGGATGGACTTGCCGCATGATGGTACGTTTTTAGAAATCCAAGATGGCGTCCAAGATTGCTGCCAACCGAAACACCACTATTGTTCACTTTTCAGTCCTTATGCTGCAATTGCAAAAAGAAAAGAAAAGAACTCAGGGTGACAAAGCTTAATTTCAAGTCTCACGTTACTCAGTGTTTGCTCTACATTTTCTGCATGGAATTTCAGCCTGCCTGTTTGCCATAAACTTCTAACAGATTATTATATGTAGAGCCATACTCTATGGACCTGTTTTCGGTATGTGGAAATAGACAAGCCCAATTATTAATATTGACATTTAGGTCAAATGAAAACAAATATTGTCACAGTCACTGTTTCAGCAAATACTAACAGTCTTATTGACGTAAAAACAGTCAAAACTTAGACAAGAGCAGACCATACTTTTTTTCAGAACTTCTGTTTTGAATAGTTTTGAACACATGTGCTATTTAGTGAAAATCTATTTCCAAAATAAATGCCATCTTCAAAATACATCCCATTTCTACGTTATTAAGTTAAAACCATGAGAATACGTACATAAAACACTAAATAGCTGTAGTTAATCAAGCCTAATAAGCTCATCAATAATAAACAGTTCTGCATCTGACAAGGAAAATGACACAATTATCTTAATTTATCTATATTTCAATATTTGGTTACACATACGCATCCCCCTATACATCAAAACACAGCTAGAATTCGCATCGTTAGTGGTACAAAATCAAAGCCCGTTATATTTTTTCACGAATGCTTATAATAGACATGTGCGAACTATGACGAACCCGATAGGTATCACGTAAGGGACGATCTCGATCTGTTTCATACAATTACAACGTGAATTCATTTATAATTTCATTGGCGTATCACCATATTATAATACATACGTTACTAAATATAGTGACACTATTTTATAGAGAAAAAATGTTGTATTCGTCCTCCCGAAGTATTTTCAGTTTTTGGCCTTGTACGCTTTTATCGCATAATTGCCCTAGGAAAACGTGGCGTAATTTAACAGCAAAAACATAGCTGACGCTAAGTCTTTAGCTAACAGATTTATTGATTTAGATGATAAAATAGTCAGAACGCGCGTCGTGAATCGCCATGTAACCGAAGAAGAAAATGGCAACTGCATAGAAAGTAAGAC
>JAUMHA010388079.1:0-12000 GCA_032359765.1 Saxidomus gigantea
CTTACTGGACGGTCAGTTGGACCGTGGGCTTTTTAACTGGACACGGGCCAACGGTCCAGTGCTAAATCGAGCCCTGTGTGCGATACTGCATTGACTTGAGAGGACTAATGCATTTAAAACTTTGAATGCATATAGTGTCGCCCACAGGTTGACAAAAGATAAAGTTTTATACGTGTTGAACTGATTTGATAACATTAAAATACAGCATACAATACAATACAATACAATATTTTATTGCTTTAAACATTTTACAATGCTTCTGGCAAATACAAAGTATACAGCATACACCTAGGAAGCTCTTGTGTTTATATAAAGCATTGTTCGTAAGGAAACTGGTGAAGGTTTCTGCTATCTGACTCATATTAGGAATGGAAGATGAAATATATGATTTATAAACACGCAAAACAAAACAAAAAAATGCAAAACAATTTACTGTTTAATTAAAAGAGAGATTATCTCTGATTTCATAGAGAGATCTCCTAAAATAGGAAATATCTATCAGATTTAGAGATATATTTTGTTCAGAAAAAGAGATATCTCTGTAACTCTGAAATATATCTCTTAAAATTAGAAATATCTTTCAAATGATGTTACAAGAATAAATCTCTTTGACCATTTAATAAAAAAGCGATATCTTTCTGATGTTATAGATATATCTCCTAAAATAGGAGATGTACGTCTTGAATCCTCATGTCTTGAAAGAAATCTCCCAATGTTAAAGAGATATCGCTCAATGTAATATATATCTCTCTACCGTACAAATATATATGTCCTTCCTCCAAAGATATCTCTGGTTAAGATATATCTCTTTAAAAAAGAGAGATATCTCTTACACTTAGTGAGATATCTAATTTACTTTGAGGGATATTCTTTCAAAACTAGCAAGATTTCTCTCAAATAATGTTACACAGATATCTCTGTAAGTATCTCTCAAAATTGAGGAGATATCTTTCTGTATAACAAAGATATTTCTCAGTGCGAAAGAGTTGTGTCTATGAAAACGAAAGATATCACTTTATCATTAGAGAGATATCTCGTTTTAGAGTAAATAGTACAATGGCTTGCAATAAATATTGGCGTCAGCGGACTAGCGGTTACTAGAATCGTATGTAATTTTTCAGTCATTATAAGGACAATTGAGTAAATAGATGCATTGGCTTTGGGAGTCGAACACGGCCTTCTAACATTACAAGCAAAGTACTATCACTGCACTTGCAATATCAGTTCAATTAAGAAATTTAAGTTATTCATTGTGATTTAAACGTTTAATTAAGAAATGAAATTTAATTCCAACGAAAAACGAAATACATGTAAGAACAACAACAATAAAGACCCAGGTATAATACGAGTTAAAAACACGAAAGTCAGAAACACTGTCCCATCAATAGAAGTGAAGGTAGGGCTACTAGTGTCTGAATATGGAGGTTTGTTTGAAGTTTAAATTCGAAAACCGTTTGGTGACCGCTATAGACAGGCTAAACTGCAACATGTTAGATAACGGTTTATAACCAGAAAATAAAGCTCAGTAGCAGGCAGGCACAGATTGCGATGGGAATAATAACACAGAGTAAGTTTATTCCTAATGACGGGTCATTACTTGTATGATAATCACAATAAACACGCAGATAAATTCTCTTGCAGCTATTTGACACCTTAAATATCAGTTGGATATCATATTGTGATGGAAACATTTCATATAAATACAGGCTATTGATAAACCCTTTTGCAGCCGCATGATCACTCTTGAATGAAGTAGAGGGTTACAAAAAATCGTTTCTGTGACCAATTGCAGACTTCTGAGTTATCTCACAGAAAACAACACCCAATGCATTGGGCTACCAACACGGGTGAACGATACCAAAAACGAGTGATTCATATATATTAGTTAGGATTCCACTGACGATTCACATTGATACCATTTTCGTTGATTTTGTCGATCAAAGGGTTACCATAATCGTTATAGAAGTTTACCATGAAAATAGGTAAGATGTAATAATGAGGTTGTACCAAAGTGTTGATTAGGTATCTTAATGAATTCATCTGTATAGCAGCAAATAAATGTGGCTACGACTCTTACGTTTCTTGTGTTTTCTTAACAGCATGCTAACTTCTTGATTTCCTTAACCGTAACCTCTATTCTGCTTGGAACAAGTGCATCGCAGTGACTTTGCAACTTCTGCACATCATGGTCAGCCTGAAATTTCATGCAATCTGATGATGATCAAAACTATTTAATCATTCAGTTATCAATTTTCAGAGAGCATCCCTTTGAACAAGTAATGGTACTGTTAAGAGTGAAGAATCAGTTCCTCGAGAAAATGCCAACATTATTAGTTAAAAAGACATGGTCGGTAGCAGGACTCGATTCCGTGAATCTCATTCCATGAGGTAAAATAGTGATTTCAAGTAAGCGACTAACCACTCCAACATGAACGCTGACGAAAAGAAGCCGTCTGTTATAGGTACAGTGACCACTATTTGCCGCGTGAGTATATTAGAAACAATGCAACCATCAGATAATACTACAAGGCAAGTTTGGTTTAAATCTGACATATAGAAGCAGTGCTTTATTTAAGTGAAATGTTGACACTTGACGATGGACGACTGACAATGGATGCCGTACAACCAACAAATCTAGAGCCTTCAGCTCAGATGAGCCAACATATATCGAATGTTGCATTTTCTGCACAGTTAATATTGTGAGTCACTGTCAACATAATTATTACATATTTCAGAGTACCTTACTTAAGCTACAGTTTTGTATACGTGGAACAGTGGGATATTCCGTGATTCGGAAGGGACACCCTGAAATAGCGGAAGTTATACCTAGTTTTACCCATTTGGTCACAATACTTGTCGAGACTGACGCATAACACTTTCTTTTCTTTTAGTGTTACTACAGGTCACCTAATGAAATGATACATACATGTACTTTGAAAAAAAAGAAAAACAAATTTGGAAAGAAATGAGAATGACATATTTTCTGGATCACAGTTTCTTATGTAAATATATTTACTATTAGATCCACATTTTATGTGCCATTAGTTCTTCATCGTTGACGGTCAAATCCGAAACCTAAGAAAAGCACCTATATAATTATGTTTTCATTTTCGAGACAACCCGGGTGGATCACCACGCCATGGATAGAAATTTCCGTCTCGTAGATATTGTTGAAAGACTAAATCCGGCCGGGACATAACCGTTTATTTGTACACGGATTGGTTTTACTTTCTGGAACTGTAAAATACTGAATAAAATCGACTGTGCTTTTAACGTGTCTCAATATGTCACGTTGTTGGTGTGCAATTATGAAGGGGCTAAAATGACTAACTGCATGGTAACCGTTAAGTATCTATATTAGTACTTGATTAGCCCCCACCTTTTGAGTTTCCGTACTTCAGGCTTTATGAAGAATAAGAAAACATATCGAACAAGCGTCTTGGCATGGTATGCTGGGTTATTGACGCCCGGTAAACACCTCTCTCGTATATGACTGTAGCGTTTTTCATATAAATGTTGAATGATTTTACCATTATTATCCAGGTTACCACTACTCTGTGATGTAACAGTTTTCTTTACTTTGAAAATGAGAAAATAAGCATGTTATTGCTGTAAAGATCAAGACTCGTCCCTCCAGCACACTGTAAACTTACAGACGTGAAGTTGTGGAGGTTCGGGAGCGGATGGTTAATGAAGCAAATGGTAAAGTGTGCTCGTAAACAAATTACTTCAGGATTGTTCCAAATCAAGAACTGGGACAAAACTATGATGAAAAAGTGCGAGTGGGATTTTCGCTTTCCATCATTATAAGTTGTAAAGATGGATCTACAGAAAATGATGGCAATATTGATATTTTTTCAAAATCTGTCAATCGATTGACAACAATGTTGATCATTTAGTGAATCTTGTTAAGAAGTTCAAATCATCTAGTCCTTTAAAATTTAGTGAGGATACTCATAGTAAAGACGATCATTTCGGAGATTATATAATATTTGAAATATTTGAAGAAATATATGAACTGAAAGAGTTAATACCATCTGTCGTTTCAGTCTTGAAGAAACATGGCTATTTGAAAAAAACCTTGATTGACCGATAATAAAATGATAAAAGATGACACGTTTCGTTTTGATAAATTAGCATGTACATTTGTGAAATTTTAGACAGATTGTTGCAATCACGACCAAAGAGAAGTCAACATTTCACTTCTACTGTAATACAGAATAATCTTTTCATTTTCATTATATATTAATTTCACTCTCTCAATAACATCTAATTTCCCAGCCCTCGTATTTCAGCTCTGTACAAATAAAATGGTTTTATTGTTTTATCAAAAAGGTAAATCTGAATGTCTGCATAAATATTCAGACTATAAACAATGCGTAGTTGTATGTGCCAGATGTACTTCTGTAGACAATTGGTAAATACATGTTTATCGATTTTAAGAGCAGTTCTCTGTAAAAAAAAATAAAGAAGGAATCTGGCACGCATGGTCTCAGATTTTTCAAGAAACTTTCAGAACTTGAAAGGTTCCATGCACAGATACTGTAATGGGGCATTTTAATTCCAAACAATCTTGTTTGCCATTGTAATGTGGATAGAAGATTTTGGCCAAAAATAGCCAAAATTGAGAGTACATTTTCCTAAAAATGCCAGTTCTGTCATTCATATATAGGAAAGCAAGAAATATTTGTTTTGTTTTAATGTTCGTAGAAAGAAAGACATGTAGTTAGTTATAAATAATGACCATAAGTTTATTAACTGTGGTAACTGCTAAGCTAAGCTCTCTATTCTCGGCTAAAATATAGGTCAAAATGCAAATTTTCATTTTTGCTGAAAAATGGAACTATAGACCGACTTCAAATCAAAATAACGGGAAAACGCAGCGGTGATAGGTATAGTGATACATATTTCCTGAAAGAAAAAGCATTGCTCAATTAGATGATAGAATAAAATCAGTGGGCACTTTATAAACAAAAATGTTATGGAACATCAGTTTTACTGAAAAATCCAAATTTTTATATATAATTTCGGTCATCTACAGGTGAGCTATAATCATACTTTTATTATTAAAATAATACATTCTATCTATGGGACAGTTAAGAACACTTATTAAACCATCAATAACTGAAAACTAAACTTTGTAAAAAAAAACTGAATGGTTGCTATGACAACAAAATTGCTGATTAGGCCAAAATTAAGTACAGAAACACGCATGATGAAACAATTATAACCAAGATAACGTGACTGAACAGGAATGAAAATATGATACCGCCCTTGTCCTATATTTTGAAATCGAAACAAGGTGGCTTATTTTTGTTGCATATTTGTTTTCTTTCCTTTTTTCTCATTTTCAGTGTAATAATTTTAATTCTGAAATCGGACTTAGCATACCTGGTATTTGAATTTGTTTGAATATCACCGGCTGATCCGTTGGGTTGCCGGTTATAGGGATATTTAAGACGTTTTTTTTACATGTATCAGTTCAGGTCCGTCGACTTAAATGTTGTTGATAAAACAAAAGTCATGAGAACCTAGAATAATATTTTCGCTGATCCCGGTACAAATAATAAGAACAGACAGCAAAAAAAGGAGACTACCTGCGTAAGTCATGTACAAAAATAATATAACTTTCGACACAGCAAGCATGTCAGGTCAAATCAAGTTTATATTAAGGTTCCGGTTTATATAAAAGGTACACATTTATCTAAGTTTTATCTTTTGAGTACGTTGAACAAACATAACATTTATACAAATCAGTGTAATGCATATCGAAGTACACAAGGACTGTCCTTTAAAGACATATTTCTTGAAATTAATAATTAAGTAATAGTGTACATGCTAGCATGCACGTCGGATGGTCCTTCATATCTGGTTTAAACCTCATGCAGCTCTGTCTTGGATTACTCAATATCCAAATTAAATATTTGCAGAATGGCTGAGGGTGGCCAGAGTGGTGATTTTTCCTCATTAAAGGATGGTTCTGACACTGACTTTGAGATTAAATGTACGCCTTGTGGAGAAGATAACATTAGAGAAGAAGCTGTCAAATATTGACAAGAATGCCAAGAGTATCTGTGTACAACATGTACCAGGTACCACGGTCGACTAAAGGCTTCACGGTCTCACAAGCTGTTCGACACTGATGACGTCAAACACGGTGCTATAGTAGCTTCCAAATGTCTGTACCATCCGGACCGAGATATCGAGATGTACTGCAGTACACATGACATAGTCCACTGTACTATGTGTATAGCCACCGAACATAGGTAAATAAACATTTTGTATTCCCTGTTAAACTTTAAAATTAATAAAATATATTAATTTATTTTGCATATACTGAATATTCTGTCTAATTAGGGGTTTAATTTAGCATTGTTAAAACTTTAAAATACTTCCGCTGCTCATTTTCGTAATTTCTCACGGCTCAAAATTAAACATTTGTAGAATCTATGCGTCTTTGGAACTTAAACTGTGATTAACCCGCCTTATTTTAGGTCATGTAGCGGGGTTAACAGAATAGAAGACAAACAGCTAGGTACTCAAGATACCGAAATACAGAGCTTACTTGACGAAACCGAGAACGCTTATAAAAGAATGAAAGCTATGACCACAAAGAAACAAAACAACATCGATTCACTTGAAGAACAAAGACAAGCGATAAAGCAAACAATTATGGAAGTTGGGAAAAGGATAATAGAACATACCAGAAAATTAGAAAGGGACATTTTTGATTCTTTAGACAAGGCTTTTACAAATAAAAGGTCTGAACTTGAGTCCGAAATTAGTGCAGCAACTAACATGATACAAGACTTTGATAAGACGACAAAACAATTACAGACGGTCACTGATGGCTCTCCAAGACAACAATTTGTTCAAATTAAGATAACAAAGAAAACTTATGCTGATGCAAATGAGTTGCATAAATCCAGCGAGTCCAGTGGTACGAATACTCTTTCTTTTACTGAAAATACAAAACTAATGAATTCAGTAATGACCGCAACTGAGCTAGGGAAAGTGACGATGAATGTCACGGAACTAAAAAGTACGACACCTGTTGAATACAAAATGAAATCGAGGAAAGAGATAAGTGTACAGATGTCAAACGATAAGAGTACATGTAATATATCTGATGTATGCCAGCTTGAGGACGGGACGGTCTTGCTTACTGATCAAAATAACAATAAGATGAAGAGACTGGACACTAATTATAATATAAAGGACCACTGTAACCTAGACGCTGCACCGACAGGCATTTGTGCTGTCGATAAGAGCGAAGTAGCTGTGAAAATAAACACCGACAAAGTTCAGTTCATATCTGTTGGCACGTCATTGTCTAAAACAAGATGTATATCTATATTAGACGGGCATTTCTGGGGAATGACATGCTTCGGAAGAGATTTGTGGGTATCTAGAAATGGTGGCGTAAACGTGTACAGTACAACAGGTACACTGATTAAATCAATCGACAAAGATCAAAATGGCAAGGCGATTTTTAAATCGGCGATCTTTCAACACATGGCTGTTAGTGATGATACCGTGATGGTGACAGATTATAGAGACGGTGCTGTTTGTCTTAACAGGGATGGTACGGTAAGAAGAAAACTGTGGGACGGAAGGCTGTCCGTTAATCGTGCTGTCTGTGTAACCGATGATGGAACCGTTTTCCTTTCTGGGTTTATCTCAAACAATATCGTGATGTTCAGCAATGATGGGAGTTGCCTTGGAGAGTTGGTGTCGGGAGATGCTGGTTTGAAGAACCCCATCAGTCTGTGTTACGACAGGCACAAGCGCTGTATAATTGTTACATGCTACAATTCCAACAACATTCATATTATTAAGGTCTCGTAATGACAGTGCAGTCTGAAAGACAGATAATTGAATCACCGCCGCATGACGGAATGTTGAACAGTTGACCTTTAACTCCTTAGTTTGACCTTGAAAATAAGCCTGCACTGCTGAAACAGGAGTTCATCCCGCTTTCGATCAGATGCACATCTCATAAAAGTTTCTTGAAAAGCCCTTACAGAAAATATTGTTTCGCAACCTTTGATCCCAGAGTTTGTCCAGTGAGGTAGGAACATAGATTACGCACATCGCCTCGATCATTTAGTCGGACATATGACACATGTTTCATATTAAACTAAGTCGGAAACTAAACTAAATGTGATCTTCATCTTGATTAAGTATGGAACACGGGTTCTGCATTGGATCCTGATATGATGAATACTTAACCCAAGTTTCATCAAAATAATTCATGGTGTTTAAGATATATGTACGGGCAACGAAATGATACGGACTGTCGGATCCAATGAAGAGCGTTCTTAGCTATACCACTCCCCCTGCTCTTGGCAGCTGGGAATAAAAACAGATACGATACAACTGCAAAGAACGTTCACTACTTTAAAGTGATATTAACGTTCAAAGTGGACATCATAATTTTAAATAAAACATTAATCAGTAATTTATACTTCTAGAATAATCTACATTGCTATAGTTATAACCAAACTAGATGGGTGTTCAGTAGAACACTTGTGTCGCCCTCAGTTTCATTCACATTAAATATAGAGGAAATCTGTAAAAAAAAACTTTTTTTACTATCCTATTCAAAAAAGAAAAATCCAACCTTTCGGTTATGTATATCTTAATTTGTATCTATCAATATAAGAAATAAGTTGATAAAAATGATTTCTTGTATATTTTAAAGCCTATTATGTGTTTTCAGCATCATTCTTGACTATAGCCATGTGACCATTTATATGTGATGTTACTTAACTGTGCAAGAACAGGGTCCGTATGTAATATACGGCCTCTGGTAAGAATCATATAAATAATATAAAGAAAACACATATTGAATATGTTGTTTATCCAAAGCTGATCTTATATACAATATTGATCATGTTCTTTTCTAAAGAAATATGAATCTGTAGACATGTGCGATACTGCATTTACTTGAGAGGACGAATGCATTTAAAACTTTGAATGCATATTGTCGCCCACAGGTTGACAAAAGATGAATTTTTTCTACGTGTTGAACTGACTTGATAACATTCATTTTGTAATATCACCACTATACAGCATACACACAAGAAGTAAAGCATCGTTGGTAAGGAAACTGGTGAAGGTTTCTGCTATCTGACTCATATTAGGAATGGAAGATAAAATATATGATTTACAAACATGTATTGCAAAACAATTTACTGTTTAATCAAAAGAGAGATTATCTCTGATTTCATAGAGACATCTCCTAAAATAGGAGATATCTATTAAATTTAGTAAAGAAAGAGATATTTTGTTCAGAAAAAGAGATATCTTTAAAATAGAAGTATATCTCTTAAACTTAGGAAAAATATATATCTCAGAGTTACAGTGATGTGTTTGTACATGTTTGACATTCATCTAACTAATAATCTTCTAATAATTCACATGCAAAATAATCATTGGTATTTCAATTTAAAACAAAAGTTTTGCAAAGTATATACGTTTTGTTATTTACTGGTTGACTGCTTTAAATTCACAACCATGCTTTTTACGTTAAGACTGCACGAAACACTATTTGCTGAGTTCCCCGCGTTACCTTAAATTCAATGTTTATGACTGTGAATATTTGTACATACATCAACGCATCGTTTAGTCTTTTACCTGTGAAAGTGTTATTAGAGTGACAATAAAGTAAATAGATGCATCGACCTTGGGAGTCGAACTCGGTTTTCTAACATTACAAGCAAAGTACTAACATTACACTTGCAATATCAGATCAATGAAGAAATTAAAGTAATTCATTGTGATTTTAACGTATAGTTAAGAAATGAAATTCAGTTCCAACGAAAAACGAAATACATGTAAGAACAACAACAACAAAGACCCAGGTATAATACGATTGAAAAAAATGAAAGTCAGAAACAATGTCTCATCAATGGTAGAGAACTTAGGGCTACTAGTGGCTGAATAAGGAGCGCCATCGGTCATGTATGGTGTTTAAATTCGAAACCAGTAGAATCTTCTCATTTCTTAGAAAACTTCAACATGTATCTTTTATTATTCGCAAGAGGTATCAAATCACTAATATATTCAGGGACATTATATATGAATTGTAAAACATAGATTTCATAGTGTCATCTAAATAAAAGAGAATGCGTTATCGATAAAAATCTCTCAAGTGGTACTTGCTTTTTACCCCATATAATGCTGCAGTAGTCAAACGTTGACATTATAAGTATATGAATTGTAAAACATAGATTTCATAGTGTCATCTTAATTAAAGAAAATGCGTTTTAAAAGATTTTTTTTAGAATTAAGCCTTTTTTCAAACTGTTTCTTCTTGCAAGTACCACTATGGTAGTATGGGGTAAAAATACTACTAAGCAATCGCACATCTCAAAAATTACAAATCTCCAGAAGCGAGCAGCGAAGGTAATGTTATGTAAACCAGTCGGAACACTATCTGCAGAGCTCTTTAAAACCCTTCTGAGGCTCACGTTTAAAAATCGCTCTATCATGCAGGAGTGATAACTTACAAATAATTCCATAATGATGTCCCTGAATATATTAGTGATCTGATACCTCTTGCGAATAATGACAGATACATGTTGCGATCATCTTCAAGACAAAATGTTGTTCAAATCTCATTTAAAACTCATTATATGAAGCAGTCTTTTCAATACTTTTGCATGCGGGTGTGGAACTCTATTCCTGTTTAAGCAAAATCCCTGAATGTTTTCAAATATAACTATAAAAGACATCTTCTATCACTACAGTCAAATTTCTAAATATTGAATGTCTCTTACTTACAACATTGTTTAGCTAGATACATGAACTTGTATTTGTTAATATAAACTGCACACACTAGCTAATTAATTTTCACTAGTATATTTGATGTTTAGTGCATATAGTAGTTGCTTTACAATTTAATACATATTCTTTACTTTGATATGCATGTATGTGTGTCTGTCACGTATCAATATAGTTATTTTTCCACTTGAATCAGTAAAATGTAATTTAAAAAAGTGTTGTTTTGTTGTTTTTTTTTTCAAGATTCTGTTTGTTTTGCATGAATGTGAATTGCCATGTTTTCTTTGTTGTTATGAAGGCCGCATAATATATAAGTTGTTGTCTTATTGTGTTACCTTCGGAAAATAAAGATATTTCTAAGTTATAATTAATATCATTATTAAACGTTGAAAGATGAATGTACTTTTCGACGGTAGGGCCTGTGTAAAATGACGTCACTCATTTAGAAAACGTCATTGACGTCGCTGCTTAGTTGCAACGCTTTCAGTAAGTCTCGGACATACATGGAATCAACAGAAGAAACTAATTTCTGTTTCAATGAATAAATGATTTAATCGATGCTCGTGTATTTGCCGACGTCGGACTGGCCGTGAGATGCACTTTGATGGCGGATGAACTTCCGGTGTCGTCTGCTTTCACGTTTCCGCGTCACCGCGTCCAGAGGCTTTTAAACCGTCCGCAGTACGAAAGTCTGTCGACAACCGTTGAAGCTGAAGCGGTGTTTTTGCTGCTAGGTGAAGACGGTTGTCCAGTCAGACAGGTCTTTCTTGCTGTAACACAGAGAGAACTCTTGATCGTCAAACAGGTATTAAATCTAGTTTTATAGTTCCACTAGTCTGCTAAGCAACAATTCCGTGTTTGCAATAAATCAAATAAATACAAATCTGCTACTTTTAAACTGGTATTTAATAGATATTTTAAAATGGTCTTCTAAGAGACTGAAATCTGATAGTTTGTATGTGTCATTTTCTTTCAAAATTAAACTATTGTGTGTTAAGTAATGCCTCAGCTGTAACATACAGTATTACACGAATAGATCTATTTTATCTTGCTATATAATATGATCCTAGAAAAATACATGTAAACGAAACAGAAACTGCAAACTGAATCACATGTTGTTTTACTCATACGTGTGTCGTAGGTGTGATAGCCCCCTACCTTTTGATACTATATACTTACCTTTATTATGCCCCCGAAGGGTGGCATATTAAA